>JAGVVM010019758.1:0-46323 GCA_019149425.1 Psidium friedrichsthalianum
ATTAAATCATGAAGTATAACTCTAAAAAAAACGTCATTTTGGTTCAAATCTTGACCTTTTTTAGCCATATCTTACGTCACTGAATGAGACTTGATTTTTTTTAGCCAAATCAAGTAAAATAATTTGTGACTAAGCGTAATCAAGTCATTCCGTTAACTCCGTCCAACTTGGCAATTGATTTTTTTTACTATTTTTTTTTTGTCTTTCCTACGTATACTGTTGCATTATTATATCATGAAGTATAAGTCTAAAAAACGTCATTTCGATTCAAATCATGAGTTTTTTAGCCAAATCTTACGTCACTAAATCATGAGTTGATTTTTTTTAGCCAAATCAAGTTATAAAATTTGTCACATCAGTGCAATAAAGTCGCTCAGCTAATTTCGTCCAACTTGGCTAACAAATTTTTTAACCATCTTTTCCCTCTTTCCTACATATTCTGTTGCGTTATTAAACCATGAAGTATAAGTCTAAAAAAACATCGTTCGAATTCAAATCTGGACTTTTTAAGCCAAATCTTACATCATTAAATCATGACTTGATTTTATTTAGCCAAATCAAGTCAAAAAATTTGTCGCATCGGTACAATCAAGTCTTCCATAACTCCATCTAACTTGTGTAATGATTTTTTTTTCCTATCCTTTTCTCTTTCGTACATAATCCTATTACATTACTAATTCATGAAGTATAAGTCTAAACAAATGTTGTTTAGGTTCAAATATTGATTTTTTTAAAATTTTGAAGACTCAATTACACTTTCGTTATTAATTTTAGAACTTTTAAGTGCACTTTATCTCTGTGTCCTAATATTCTGTCGAAGAATCAAGATTAAAGTGTCTTGTATATCGCTTTTATTAGTGATATATAGATGAAGATTATACGGTAAGCATTTCACAAGGACGTGTACCCTTAATTTCCTTAAAGCAAGTTGTAAAAACTTTCAGCATTATTACTATAGCATCTAAAAAAACCTACTACCACACTTTGACCTTAATTGTATAACAGATGAGAAAAACTTGCTAACCAAACTACAGCAATTTGAATCACAAGATTTTTACAAAACATGTCATGAATAATTATTGAACTTTATTACTACTTCAATATTCGTTATAAAAAAAGAAATTAAGACATTCTGACAAGCATACTAGATCGGATCTAAGTCACAAAGTCTCGGTCTGCCCCGCGTTAAATTGGGTTCGACCGCTAGGTCGAAGGACCATCTACCGATGTCTTGGGTTCTTAAGTCCCAGGTTGAGCCAGTCCCGAACGTTCTTTCCAGGATGAGACATTAGCTTTTCCACGACCGACCAATTCAATTCTTATTAACTCTTCTTCTTCTTCTTCTTCTTCTTCTTAACCAGTGAAGTCAAATCACAATTTCTTCTCCCACTGTGGCGGTCAAAAAAATCAAAATCCCGTGTCCAACAATTTAATCAGAAGAATCGAAGAAATTCATGAAACTGTAATCTGGTGTTTGCTTATAAATACGAGAGATTACCTCCCACAAGACAAGGAAGCCTTCATCGTACCTTTCGTTAAGCCTAGTTACAAGTCGTACCAAGATTTAAAAAAAGCAGAGAAAAAAAGGTCAGAAGTAGAGCTAGAAGATGAAGAAGTTCCTGAGAGTTGGTGCGATTCTGCTATTCTTGGTGGGAACGTTAGTGCAGCCACATGAGTCATGCAGGGTTCTAATTAAGGGCAAAGCGGAAAGCGTTCTTGTTCTTCAAACCCTGCAAAAGGCTCCGGAGCGCCCTCCTGGAAATCCCGGTAGCTACACTCCAGGCGGCCCTAAACGCGCTGCGGACACCATCAACACCAGGGCCTTTGCCAGTCAAGCCGCGGCGTGTGGTTACTCCTGTCACATTCCTAAGTTCGGAGTAGCTGCTGATCGCAAATAGTTGGAGCTCGCCAAAGGAAGCTTATCAATAGGAATGTATGCGTCGTTGAAATTAAATTCCTAGAGGCCAATAAGTAGCTGCAATTATAGAGGTTCATAGGAACCACTACTAGTCACTTTGCCTGAATGAATTGTATAACAGTATAATAGTTTCGATGGTTAATTTCCATCTATTATGTAGAGTATATGACTTGGTGAAACATGTCTTGTTTGATTTAATCCTTCGAGTCATATAAATTTCTTAGCGAATTTCTTATTCAGTGACGCCCAGATGTGCACAAAAATTACTTGACTGTGCAACAAAAATTACTAATGACATATGAATATTACTAGTAAATAAAAAGTTACAAACTTAAAAGCTACAGTCAATTTGTTGCTTTGTAATGCTAAAACTACCTAGCTATTAGAAATCATTTGGATATGCATGAAAATAATTTATTACATGCAAGTATCAAGAGTAACTGAAAATTATTGGGAAAAGTGTCAAAAAATCCTAAACCTATTGTATTTGTGTCAATTCAGTCTTAAACCTTTTATATTTGTAGCAATTCAGCCTTAAACTTTTTACATTTATACAAATTGGGTCAATTCAATCAACTTTGGCTGGAAATGACTGACGTGAACGTTGGTTGGCCTTTGTGGCACTGCTGGCCCTGACGTGGCATTTCTAAATATTATTTTAATACCATTTAAGTTGATGCACAAAATTAGCTATGATTTTTACGTTTGCGTCATTTCTTCTGTACTCGATCTTCTTGGGCCACATGTTGTGATTTGTGAATCGGTGTTTTCGTGCCAACAGACGTTGCTCTGATCTTCTGCAAACCAAGTAACCATTAGCATGGGGACTCTTGCTGCTGGTGCATGAAATTAGCAGTACTCTCTGATTCTTGTTCTCTCTTTTCTTTATGTTCTTATGATAACCTAATTAGCAGTGAGGAGTGACTTGCTATGGCCAACAACAAATAATTGCAGTAAAGTTAGCAATGACTTGCAAGAGGTAAAATTTGCATCATGTCGCGAGCTTGCGTTCTGTATCATAATAGCTGCGCCATCGGTGCTTCTCACATAAAATTGAAGCATCAATTGGGTGCAACAAGCGGGTGATGGATGCAGAAATTCTCGTGCAATGTATGATTGAAATAGTATAATTTATAATGGACGATAAATGTAAGATCAAGTAGCAACATGGAGAGTCTGAATCATGTGATGACT
This sequence comes from Psidium friedrichsthalianum, assembly GCA_019149425.1. NCBI lineage: Eukaryota > Viridiplantae > Streptophyta > Magnoliopsida > Myrtales > Myrtaceae > Psidium > Psidium friedrichsthalianum. The sequence continues at coordinate 3,113 of JAGVVM010019758.1, forward strand.
AGAGATATCGTCTGAAATATCTCCAAGAGATCCTTATTGATATGATTCTTAAGTTCTAAAACGATAGACATGGTATTCAACGTGAGAACGAAAGATCTTTGTTCATTGTGAGAACAAAAGATCTTTGTTCATATAAAACTCCTAAAGTTTCGACATTCCATGCCTCAAATTTGGCTATACTCTCTCCCCTCTCCAACCTTTTCTTCTTTTTCATCTTGTGAAACTAGGTTGCCTTGACAAAATAAACCTCTCAAGATCTCGGGTGTCTGCAATGCTTGTAGAGGATAAAACCTCACTTAATTGGTCCTAGTTACTCTTTGGGGCGGATTGGGAAGAGGATCAGAAAGACTGAACCGGGAGTGCAGTTACGGTGGTCTATGTATTGGAACTGATAATATTCGAGATTATGTAGGATCTTGTTATAATGCAATAGTCAGAGGGAGTCTTAGTTCGGGTTTTCCTGATGTATCCGTCTCTAAATGGCAAATGCATTGTTCGTGTATTCACGGTCCGAGCTTCCTAAGAAGAAGGTGCTCCTGGTGGCGATGATGGACTCCCTTTCCATGTTTACAGATGTCACATCTCATGACGATTTGCTTTCTCCGCCCAACGTCGGAGAATGTTCAGCATTTGTGGCACTAGCTCGCCAGCCCTAGATTTGGAGAATGTCACCTCTGTGAGTAATTGAGATTTTCAAAGATTTTAAAGATTTTGAATCCTATCTTAGATTGCACCTAACATGGGATGGGAATTTTTACATTCCGGAGGATATGGGAGGATTTCTACTCCTACTCTGTCCTATCCTATCCCAATTCAAATCCAGACAACCAAACGCAACCATAGAGTTACCGAAAAATCTAGTAACCGACAGTTTTTACTAACAATCTTTTGCAATGCTTTCCGACTCTTTCAAAAAATCTAGTCAGCAATTAAGAAAAAAATCCGTATGTTTCTATGAAACAGCAGAATCGTACTAGAGTAGAAGACAGACTAGAAATCACATAATAAGACCCATGTAATGACTGATCAACGATAGGTGTTTTGTTGCGGCAAGGGCTAACACAGTCGCTTGAACACTGCCGGCAAATGTCACACCGACAGCCCCACATCCCGATGACTCTGCCAACATCGTGTTCGGTCGTCTCTTCCTCCTCATCAACTTCCACCTTTTTTTTTGGCTCCCTTTCTGTGTATCCAGGAAGTCCGGGGCATTGCACAGCCAGATTCAACTTTGCAATCATTGACACTGCAAGATCTAGCTCCTCTTAGTCGGCGAATACAGAGCCGACTGGTTCTAGAGAGAGAGAGAGAGAGAGAGAGAGAGAGAGAGAGAGAGAGAGAGAGAGATAATCGCGGCCAATTTGAGACCTAATTGCCGTGCTTGCGTTGCCGGCCATAGCGAAACCTTTCCCTTGAATAATTGGGGCATAAAGAATGTAAAATCAGCTCTAACGTGATAAGTTGTCGATGACGAGGCGATCAAGATGTGATGATTTAAACATGGCATGGATCGAGAACAAGGTGTACGTATGACTGCTCTCTGATCGTGGTTCGCGCTCATCAACAAATATGCATCTTTTTGGATCGGGGAGGGAATAGGACAGCTGATGATGAAGCTCGAGTGAAAATTGTATAATGTCAACTATATCTCTTTACATTTGATGGATGCCAAAATATTTCTATAGGTTGTACAATATTTTTCCCTTTATTGTTTCACAGGCGTAAATTACACTTTTCACACCCACGGGAAAAAAAAAGTATGCAATTTCATCTGTTAAACGACGGAGAAGCAGAGCAAGAGAGAGAGGAAAGAACGAGGGAAGATTTCCAATGAAGGAAGCGTTCGTGTTGCAACTTGAAGTCCTTGTGGATGAATGTTCATTCACTTCCTAGCCACAGCTACGCTGGATCGGACCATCTCTTTGTCAATGGCATGACCGACCGGAGGAGCCACCGTGGCGTGGCCCGCGAAGTTCCTGGTCTGCGTGCAAGGTGCCCCTCCTCTGCTCGGGGTGTAGCCACACCCGTTCCCGGGAGGACGGACCGGGCCCTTTTGCAATACGTTGAACAAGTGATGAGGGTTATGATTTGGTATTCATCTCTTTGGTGGAGCGATCTGCAGGCTTCATTGGGTTCAAATCGCAGCAGCAAAAGCACAAGAATGGACACTAGAATTGCTCTCTGGAACTTCATTGTTCTTTCTTTTTTTGGTGGGTCAAATGATGTTGTCGCCGAGGACGTAGGAATTTGATTAGGGTTTGCGTCTGTGTGTGGGTATATGTAGACCAGAAAGGCCGTGTCTGACTTCAAATTCTTCTGAGACGTGTTTTGAATGTTGTCTGTTTCTGCTCGAGAGGAGTATAAGAACATTCTAAAAGGATGAATGGGTCAAACGCAAGAATTATGTCTTAGTTTTCACATGTTGCATGCGCATAACGACGGGGTCACCTGGGAGCGGTTCTTAATACGATGTAATTATTCTTCGGAAGTTCCTTGTTATTTGGTTTGAGGATTACAGAGGTCAATGTCAAGGAAGGTGGCGCAAGAAAACGTGGTTATATGCTAATTTTGAATGTCTATGCTGGTTCTTCGCGTTGTTTCGCCCCAAGTAGAGGCCTGTGCTCGGAGAATTGGTCATTCCATGTCGTTCATGAGGATGATGCGATTGAATGGATAATTTTTTGTCCCGGTAATTTTCTTAAAGAAATTGCAAGTGGTAAAAAACGGTGGGGAAAAAGGGAAGAAATACAAAAAAAAAAAAATTAAGCCTATTGTACTTGTGTCAATTCAGTTCCAAACCTTTTATTTGCGCCAATTGAGCCCATCTAACCAATTTTTGCAGGGTATCGATCTATGACCTCGCCATCCTATTGGGAATGTTGACATGGACACATTCCATTCTACGTGGCACAGCTGACGCTAATATAGCCATTGTTTAGTAATATTTTTTCTTGAATTTGTTAAATATTTTCTTTGAATTTTCCTTTTTTCTTTTCTTCACTTTTTCTTTCTAACTTAGGGCTGGTGAGGGTTGTCGGCATTGGGCTAGACGTTGCAGCCCTTGCTGGCTTTGGGCGAGACCATCGTAGGCCCTCACTTTGGCTAGCCTGGACCGCGATGCCCTTGCCAGCCCTAGGCGAGGGCATCGCAGCTTCCCCTAATCTAATCAAGGCCACGACACAATCACAAGCCCTAAGTTCAACAAAAAAGAAAAGAAAAGAAAAGAAAAAGTTCAAATTTTTTTTAAGAAACTAAAAAATTATTAAAATTATCAACATTAGTGCTCGCTGTGCCATATAGGACAACCGATTAGGGAATAGGTTTTGCAATGTGTACATAGCACATCAGCATACACAATGTGACTTGGCTTGTAAAATAAAATATGATAGGATATAATCAGCCAAAAAATAAAAACTCCAATATGAATTTAGCAATATTTATTTGTGTGATTACCTAGTTTTGCCGATTAAGTTACCAAGTAATTTTGGGTTGCCAATTTTCATTTGAGTTACTTATCGAAGTTTATTTGATACTACTTTTACTTGCCTCTCTTACAAACACCTTAAGTTTATGATCTTTTATATAAATTTATCGAACTTTATTTCTGTGATTTATCAATTTGTTTCCCATTAAATTACCCACTAGTTTGGGTTTACCAAATCTCATTTAAGTTACTTACTAATGTTTATTTGTTATGTTGTCAAGCATTTACCAAATTTCTTATTCACTTACCGACTTTTATTTATGTTGCTTACTATCCCATTAGATTTACAAACTCTTTTTGGAAAATACAGACGTTAACTGGAGTGATTAAAAACTTTTATTTGATCAAGTTACCAGCAAATTTTGCGTTACTAGCTCAAATTTTTAGGGACCGGCCACAGACAACGAGCAAAATCCTTTGGGTTTATGCGATTTCTTCTACTCTCAAAATCCTACACTTTCCCTCTTGAAATATAAAGAGGAACTGCATATCACGCTCGGGATTCTAACTTCAGTGCAAAGTTATAAAAATTAAAGAAGCCAGAAAGTGCAAATTGTAAGACAACCTCATGTGCTTGCAGTTTCTTCCGTTATAATGGTGGTACAGAGAAAAATTCTGTTCTTGATCTAGATGAAAACGAATTGACAAACCCGTTAATTTCGTCTTGAGAACAGAGGATCTTCCTCGATATGGAACCAAACTTTTCCATGATTCCATGCTTCAATTTGGCTTCTCTCTCATCTTGTGAAACTTGGTTGCATTGGCAAAAGAAAACCTCTCGTGATCACGGACGTTTGACATACTTTTAGAGAATCTCTGTCTCCGCTCGGCATATGCATTGTTCACATTCTATGTTGACGTAGTGGTCGATGTCAAGCACCCATCCTCTCCTCTTGCAATGCTCGCTTTGCATCTGGTAGTCATAGCAAGGAGGCTCTCCTCTGAAGATCGCCGCGTTGTTCCACCACATGTTGCGTACGACTTTGAGGTTCTTCTTGCGGCATTCCACAACTCGCCTGCTCACATAGACTTTTCTTAGTAGCCGAACTCCTTTATTCTTAAACTCGCTGCCCTCACAACGAGGAGGAGCCCCATGGCATAGCAAGCTCCGAGGTGCCCGATTTGCATGGCCCTCTTTAGTAGCTCCAGTCCTAGCTCAACCTTCACAGAACTTATATACTCAAACTGCAGCATTCACAAATTGCAATTGGTCAATTGCGAGCTTTGAAGAAAGTTATGGATGATAAATTAGAGAGATAAATTACACAATTAAACATGTACTAGTCCTTACGTATACAAAAGTTCCAAATTATCGCACTTGATGCACCTTGAACAAAGGCATTGCCTTCTTGGGGATGCTGCCATTTTATCCTAAAATCTTTTCGAATGATATTTGTCATTATATATAATCTTCTTCAGCTAATTCTTTAAGAATCTTGCAACTGTGGAACAGAATAATGACAAGAATAAGATTACATGATTTAGCTACTAATATATATCCGGCATGTTTACCGCAAAATAAAAGATTAATGTATGGCGCTAGTTATTTTTTGACGTCATCAGCTACAATACCACAGGAACAATATATTTCATGTGTATAGTTAATATATGAGCATGTTGTCATAAATACTAATGTTTGTACAACAATGGCAATGGTTCTTTGTACTCAACTGTAAACACTATATCTTCAAAGGTCGGTCTCAATAACTCTGAAAGCTTAATCAAGTTTATATGGCTAAAATTGAGTTTAAAAATCTTTATTAAGATAAAATCATCTATTTATCACAAAAGCTTAATTGGATAAATAACATCACAACAATATAATTATAAAAGCGCTATGTGCTACATTATTAGAAGTTCTCCGGCATGTATGATTCAGAGATCACCAAAGTAGGAAAAAGTAAAACACAAGAAATATTTATTAGCCCCATATTGTTGAAAGAAACCCAATGAGCCCCAGGTTAGAGAGCAGTTCTTTGAAGGGGAAGATTAACTGATACCTTATTTTTGCGTTGAAGAAGTACCAGAAGCAAGAATCACCACATCGTTAGGAATAGCATCGAACAATTCGATCTCCATATTTTGCAAGCAATGGTGACACGACTCAATTTCGATTGTAAGAAAATCATGCTTCTTGAATCTTTTGGGCTTCGATTGTACGAAACAAAGCAAAGGAACTACGCTAATAATGATTGAATGATCGAAGTCGAAGAAGAAAGTAGTGGATCAATGGTTGAAGAGGGATTTCATGTTGTCGATATTTATAGAAATATTCTAAGCTTATGTCGAACTATCCTTGTACAATTCTAATTAGGTAGTTGGATTTGACGAAATCTGAAGTTTCGTGTCTTTTAAGTTGTTCGTTTCCTCTTCTAATTATGATTCACATCTAGCCATCAGTGATCATCCTAAAATCTAAATCAGTAAAGTGATATTTACCAGGTAATTGGAGCGAGATTAACACAGTTTTAATTACCGAACAATGTGGTGATCCATCCTCTTTTACTAACAATTTTTTCTTACATTTATCTAATTCTTTCATAGATCAACTAGAATAGAAAAAAAGATTCCTAAACTTATTATAGAGTCGCCAATTTACTCCTAATTTTTTCAATTACGAGAACTTAGTCTTAAATTTTTTGACAATTTTTCAATTTAGTACTAAACCTTTCAATTGCATCAATTTAGCCCTAAATCTTTCAATTATTCCATCTTAGTCCTAAATCTTTTGATAATTTTTCAATTTAGTCCTAAATTTTTTAATTGCGTTAATTTAGTCATAAACCTTTTCTATACAAAGAATTGCACCTACTCCCTTGTCGAAGAATTCAATATTTTTCTATGCTATTCCTTAGATATCTATATATTTCCTTATAAACATAATTTGGATAGGAATATGTGGCAAATAGATTGCCACGTCTGGTATTGTCCAGAAATATCTAGGAATATATTTTCTCTAGAAATACGTAGGAGATTAGAATCACGTCCTTTTTCCCGGGTCCCTTTTTCTGTATGTTGAACAAGGGATTAGTCTTATGATTTTGATATTAAATCTCTTTGGTGGGGCAATCTGCACGCTTCATTGGGTTCAGATCACAGCAGCAAAAGCGCAAGAATGGCCACTAGAGTTGCTCTTCGAAACTTCATTATTTTTTTGGTGGGTCAATTGATGATGATGTTTTTGTTGAGGACTTAGGATTTTCATTAGGATGTTTGTAACGTACGAGGTATTCGCAGACGAATCGGGCTTGTTTGACTTCAAATTCTCTTGTGACGTTGCTTTGAATGTTGACTTTCTGTGGTTGACATAATTAGGAAATTTTGGAAAATAATGAATGGTCAAATGCAAGAATTGAATACGAGTATTCATAAGTTTCATGCACATGAGTCAGGAGGAGTGCGTCACCTGGAGAGAGGGCTTGTCGCTACGATGTAATTGTAGGAATGTGGCACAAGGAAAGAAATGAAAATCACAAAATTCAAATAACTCAAAAATATTCAAAAAATATTAAAAAATATTATGTTGTTGGACAATTAGTGCTGGTTGGCGTTCACGCTAGCCGCCCGGCAATCAATTTTGGCATGATGGAATGAATCGACACGATTGCAAAAGGTTTAAGACTTAATCGCCAAAAAAGAAAATTAGAGATGAATTTGCATAATTGCAATATATTTATGACTTTTGGTAATTTTTCTTATGCTTTTATCGACATTTTTTTTTATCGTATACTAAAATTTTAATTGTCTTTCTTATAGTTGAAAAGAATCGGACAATGATTAACAGAATTAACCCAATCCAGGGTCAATTTCTTTCTCAATACTAAACCCACCAAAATGGACTTAACCCCAGCAACAACCAGCAGTATATCCTAGCAATACAAACCTCAAAATAAGTAAATATAATGCCGGTCATTTGAAATTCAAAAAAAGAATAAGATATTACGCCAGGAATGTTACTTCACCGTTGAAATCAATGAAACCATATCGATAGGACTACTGTCCATAAAAGACATTCATATCTTAATATTACGAGCGTAAGTACTAGCATTAATAGATGTTTATTGATGGAAGCTACTTATCCTCGCAGAATTTTGAATCACCCGGTAAGTATTGATGGGATGAAATGCAGCCGGGTCTGATTGTGAAAAACAATTTCACATTGCCGAACCTTTTAAAAAGTTAAACTTAATCATGATAAGCTTCTGACCAAAAAACAAATCATGATAAGTTATTTGCGTTCACGATGAACTAATTGAGATGGAAGAGGGACGGGGATGTTGGGCCAAATCCATCCCAGTAACTTTTTACCACTTTCGAAACCCATCCCAAACCTGTCGCAGGTTTTAATATAATATTCCAAACCCATTTCACTAAAGTAGTCGGTTCTACTAGATGTAGCTCTAGTTTAAGAACGAATCAGGATAAACTTAGTGTCTTAATTTCTCTTTCTCACATTGACTATCGCATGCTAGGTCGATGCCGGAACTCTTTGTTCCCACCATGAGCTACGGGTCTACAAGATTTTTGAGGAGCCCTTGGGTGTGGAACTAGTCATTCAGGTTCTTTCATGCAGAATATTGAGACATGTTCCTGTTCCTGTATATTGTGACTACTCAGACGAGCGTTTGCTTCTTTTGGGCGTGAGTGTTCACATTCGTTTGAACGAGACTTCTGACCTCGTATTGGAATTCCACGCTATTTTGTTGTGTTCGAGCACCTAATCTTAACAAAGATCGCATGCTTGGGCCTTCGTTCTTCCGGACTCGCATCGTTCAAATTCTTCAACCTCGTACGTAGAGACAATCCTCGTGATCATCGTATTTAGACGATTGCCTGTTTTGTTGCGCGGATTTGTAACATTTCGTTGAAACAAGAGACTTGAATTGGAATTCCAATAGCCATAGCTATGCCCGCGTTTGAGAAAGTCGACATTTGTTTTTTCTTGATATTCTGTCGAAGAACAAGAGGATCCCGCACGAGATACCAACTTCTGCATCACTGAAAAAGAAACGCGAATCTGGGAACAAGCGAAAAGAGGAACTTCTTCTTTTGGTTGACATGCATGCAAAATTCGCAATGCCACCTTTTGTACCGTGAAATTTACTTATGTTGCTTCCATGTTATTAGCACAGATATGGCTATACACATTGGAAATTAAAAAACAAAATACTTGGGCTCCTTTGGATTTGGAAGCGTACCAAGAGAAGTAAAGTGTCGCGTAAAGTGGCCACGTGTGTTTGCGGTCGGGAGTTTGGCTTGGAGAGCCCCAAGGTCGAATGCTGCATTGCATTCTTGTGTCTGGCTGTCGGGAACTTGAGACATACAGCTAACGTCTAAAGTTTAGTGTCATGCTCCCAAATTATTATGATTTTTTCTTTTCTTCTTTTATTTTTCCTTTCCTTGTTTTTTCTAACTCTGAGCCTGGACCGGACAAGGGCGTTGCAGTCCACGTCCTTGCCGGCCTAAGATAAGGGAAAAAAGGAAAAGAAAAAAAGTCTAGAAACAATTGATTTTTTTTTTAAAAATCATATTAGCGTCGGCCATGCCAATTAGAATGGTTGGTGCTGACTAGATCGCCACGCCATGAATTTCCAGCCAAAATTGGCCGAAATGATTAAATTGACATCAAAAGGTTTAGGACTAAGTTGGCAAATTGCTAAAATTTTAGTATTGAATTGGTAAAAATAAAAGGTTTAGAAATGAATTGGTAAAAGTACAATAGGATTTAGGACTTTTTTAAATAATTTTTTGCTTCTTTTCCCCATAAATATCGTTATCAATTAGAAATATACTCTTACATGGTAATATATACTTATGCAATGGCTTAAGATTTCTCAAAGTTGAAATGAAATGTGTGTGTGGGTATATGTCCGAACACCATGTTGACATCATACTCGTGGAAAGCTTAACATACTAAAAAAACCTTAAACTTTAGCTCTTGTCCTAATTCTGCTTTTTGTCTTAAAAAAAAAAAGATCTTCAACTTTAGGTATAGTTCCGATTCCACCCTAACCTTATTTGTCCCATAAAAAACCCTCAACTTTAGGTTCAGTATCAATTCTACCCTAACCCCCCCCCCCCCTCCCTTTTTTTTAATCAATCACAACTTTGGGTGAAGTTTCAATTTTACTCTAATTTTGTTGTCTCATAAAGATCATCAACTTTTACTTGAATCCTAAATCTGTCTCTATTAGTCATCTGTTAAAATTGTCCTTAGTAATTTTACACTCGATTTTCGATCTCTCATTTTTGGAAATGTTCCATCTCTTGCGGTTGAAGAGCTCGCACTCGAGATACTCGAATAACTCGTGCTTGGAAGTTTTCCATTTCTCAGTTGTCAATGAGAAATTTTGGACGGAGGGTTAATGGAAGCATATTTGTAATGAAATAAAAATTTGAGGTTTTTTATGAGATTATAAAAATTTTAAGGTAAAATTGGGACTGGATGGTAAAATTGAGACAAAACCTAAAGTTAAGATTTTTTCTAGGACAAAACAAAATATTTGGGTTGAATTTAAAAAGACCTAAAGTTAATGGTTTTTTATGGGGCAAAAAATAGTTTGGTGTAGAACTCGGACTAGACCTAAAATTGGAGGTTTTTCATGAGACAAAAGATAGAATTACGCGCAAGACGTAAAGTTGGGGTTATTTTTAGGGTATTAGGTCATTCATGGAAATATAAGAATTGAAAATTAATTGAAAAATTTACCAAAATAATTTTCAAACTTATTGTAATTGTGGCAATTTAGCCCTACCTTTTTTTTTTTATGTCAATTCAGTTCTAAACTTTTATATTTATGTTAATTCAGTTCATTTGGCTGCCTGACATTGACGAGGCATTGCTAGCACTGACGAGGCATTGTCGGCGCTGACATGGAAAAATTGTAATAATATTTTATATTTCTTTCTTCTTTTCTTTTTTTCCTTTTCTTTCTCATTTTTCTCCCATTCCCCCATGTGGCCGGCGAGCTATGGCCGAGGACCGCGGAGCCCTCGCTCGCAGTTAGGCGAGGCCATGCCCGCCTTCATTTTAGACCTGGTGAGGTTTGGCTCATCCAGATCTGGGCGAGCCCACGGCTCAGATGGCCTTAACCCGACTGGGCAAGGCCAGCCGAGGGCCATGCAGCACTTGACAGTGGCCAACGAATGCTCCGCAACCCTTGTCCACTGGTCGGTGAGCTCTGGCATCGGCCACAAGGGGAAGTGGAGAAAAATGAGAAAGAAAAGGAAAAGTAAGGAAAAAAGAAAGAAAAAGAAAGCAATATAAAATATTAAAAATATTATTAAATTTTTGCCAAGACAACGTCGACTGGCCAAATAGACTGAATTAGCACAAATATAAAACGTTTAAGATTGAATTGGCACGAAAAAAGGGTTTGGAATTGAATTGGCATAATTACAATAAGTTTATGATTTTTATTGAAAATTTTTCCGAAATTTGGACATACTGAAATTTATCGCGTGTAAACAATCGTTCATGATGGCATCGTTCTCGGACGTTGTGGACATGATACAACAAACGAGTAGGTCAAGGACGAGCAGGAGACATTAGCTGTTATACGACCGATCGATTCAATTTCTTATGGACGCTTTTTCTTCTGTTCCCTCTCTTTCTTTTTAACCAGTGAAGTCAAACCTAAATGTCTTCTCCGGCGGCAGTCCAATATCAAAAATCCGTGTTCAAATTCTTCTTCTTCCTCTATAACCAGAGAAGTCTACTTCCTTTATCTGGTTCTCCCTAACCGTGGCAGTCAAATATTCAAATATCACAGGCCCGTTCAACAGGTTTGATCAAGAGAAGAAGCAACGAAGCAATTGCTGGTAGCTTGACAATGGCGCAATATAAATACGAGACATCCACAGACGCATTCTCTTCATCGTGCACACAAATAAACACACGACTTGCAACAACCTAAGCAGAAGAAACTTAGAAATTAGTAGAAATCCGCCAAGGATGAAGATCTTATCTTCAAAAGTAGCAGCTGGTGTGATGCTTCTGCTGCTCATGATGGAAACATCACTGCGACCAAGTGAGGCGTGCCGTGTTCTAATAAAGGGCCGCGAAGGAGAGCAGGCTCATAACAAGGAGCCGAGTTTAATTGTTCTCCAGACCCTGCAAAAGGGTCCGACCCCGTGCACCGGGAACTGCAACGGCAACACTCCCGGAAGCAGCACCACCGCTAGCATCACCGGCACCAAGGCCTTCGCAGGTCAATCAGTCGTGGGCATGCCTCCGCGTGATCATTCCGGTCGCGTCCCTCAGACTGGCGTCGCTGTGGGTCGCAGATAGTTGGTGCTCCACGCAGAGGACGCTTGTGAAGGGAATTGAGTAGTTGTAAGTAAGAAAGATTGAAAAGGAGCCAATAATATCATTTATGCTTTTTTATTCCTTATCTTTTATTTTTCGGATGGATAGTTTCCATCTGTTGTGGAATGTATAACTTCGGAAACGTGTTTAATTTGTTGGATGTAATCTTTGAAGCCTAATAAATTTGTTAGCAGTTCTTTATTAGTGCAAAACCCGGGAAGCAACTACCCGATTTTGTTAGCAGTTTCGTTCTTCACTGTTTTGTCAATTTGGGATTGATGAAAATGCTGAAATGGTAACAGAGCAAATGTTGCGCCAAGTGAATTTCTTGGTGGGTGCCAAGAATTAAGCTACAGAAATTCGACGGGACAACAACATTTATCAGTGATAAATTAAGACATGCACTTCCTAATTGACTCAAGGATTTGGCCCGACGGATTAAGTCGTGTTCACATGTCAGAACGGATGTTAAACTCGTAATTTATATTTATTTTGTAAACTTCGGCATCGTTTATTTTGCAAAAATTTTGACGCTTCCAGAAAATGTTTTGTAGGAAAATGATGATATTTTTCGGTATTTGGTTGAAGTCTGAACAAGAACTAGAAAATGTATACCGTTGTTTGGTAAAAAACAAAAACTGATTTGCTCTACCTAAATAGGCATACATTATTTGGGCGTTTTTGACTTGTGCTTAGGTAGTTGGGAAATCGGGTATGGGCATCATAGTCCTGGGCTTGGCCTCGATGGACCTCGACTTGAGCACGCAAAACTCTGCATGGGCATCGATCTCGCATTTGACCTCGATGGTCACAAGCATTGAGGACGGCATCCCGAGCTCCGCAGTCTCATGTCTGGCCACAATGGACTTGGGCGCCGGGTACAAAGCACCAGCTTCGAGGTCTCATTCCAGGGCTCTATGAACCCCAATGCAGATGCTATGGACTCAGGCTCAGGCACCGAGGTCTTGGCCCTACCTCGATGGATCTAGGCTTAAGGATCCTGGACCTGGCCTTGAAGGACTCGAGCCCAAGGGCATGGGACCCAGGCATGGACTCCAAGGTCCCAAGCACGCCAAGATCCGGGCCCAATTTTGATGTACATGTACCCTGCCCCTGCCGTCAAGGAATCACGCATTGGCAGTGTCGACCTTGATAGACCCAGTCTTGGGTTTGAGCTCTCGAGCCTTGTGAAGCCGATTCCAACCTCAATTGAACCGAGCCTGAACATTAGGGATGCAAGCAATATCACCATGGTCTTGGATTCGGCCTCTGTGGACCTATGCCGGGGAGCAGGGCAACAGTCTCGGAGCCCTAGGCAAGGCCACCGACGCTAGTACATTGAGCCCAACCTTTATGGACCCAGGCCCGGCCTCTTTAGATTTGGGATCGACCTCAATGGACCCTAATAGACCCGACCCTAGTCTCTAGACCCTGGGTTCGTTGCCAACGGTCTGGGAACAAATGTTGGGGTTTCCATGCCGTGGTGTAAAGTTTGAGTCCAAGTGTCAATATCTAGTTATATTTTAGAAAATGATCTCCGAGTTTTTAGAGAGAAAATAATTTTCCTGAATTTGAAGTATAGAATTTCCCAATCCAAGCTCCGGAAAATGAAGAAATATTTTCTGAAAATTATTTTTCGCAAAACAAACGAAACCTTACGTGTATTACATCTGTGTCGATGGTGGTCGCTTTTGGATTTGCCCCGTCACAGTGTCCAAACGTTTTAATTTGTGTGCAAAATTGTCAGCTCTGAATCGCTTTAGCTAATTTTGAATAGTTGGGAACAAGCAAAATCTATAGCAGAGAGGCCTGCGGTAGGAGAATTGGTTATGCAATTCCACGGACCATTTGCTATATTTCTGAAGGAGCTTTATAAGTGGTACAAAAAATTAACCAACATCTGACCTTGTGATAATTTGCTCGTAATTTATCCACACTTCGATGAACTTTACTCACCTTTTTTTTTTTTAAAGTTAATAAGTTATCGACATTTCTTATCTTTGATAAGTTTTAATTGTCTTTCTGTCTAACTTTTTGAATTTACCAACTCCCATATGAATTTATCGATCTTTATCGGAATGACTTGCCCACTTTTTTTCCTCTTAAATTACCAACTAACTTTCGATTGCTTACTTTCATCTGAGTTACACTATGTTGGCACCAAAAAATTGACCGAATTTTGGTTATTCTCAGCATGTGATAGACTAAGTTGACCGGTGACATGCGGTCGCTTTCATCAAAGATCAAAGTAATTGACTTGATGCTTAACCAATATGTACGTAAATGGAGGCCTTTCCTTAATCAATTGCCGCACTGGCGTCTCTTTTGCTTGCTGCTCAAGCAACATTTACACCGTCGCAATACCCCCGATGTTTGGGAACAAAATAGCAATTGACCCCCTTTTTTTTTTTTTTTATTTCCTCCTGTTTACTCGATGAACCTGTGGGAACGAGTCCAGCGTTTTGAGTTTGAATTGACTCCCGATTAAACTTATATGGTGCGCGTGATTGGTGCACATGTTTGAATGAGACTTTTGGACTTGAATTGGAAATTCCACACGATTTGGCAATGCCCCTTTTCTTAGGGTGCGTGATTGTCGGACCATATTGTTTTGAGATGCTTCGATGTGGTCGGTTTGGGGCGTCGTTCTTTTGGACTTGCGACGTTTAAATTCTTTAACCCCGAAAGTACAGACGATGCTCGTGTATGTTGAAACGAGAGACTTGAGCTGAATTGGGATTCAACACGCTGTAGCTTTGCCCTTCTTTGAGGTAGTCGACATTTTGATTTCGGAAAAAGTGTCGGAACACCTTATTCATTAATATACTACTCGATTCATAGAAATCAAATATTTTATTTGAATAAAATCCAATCAGATTTCAATATTTCTTATTATTGATTCCTATCAAAAAGAAAGAATTTGAGTAGAAGGTCATATCTTTTTTTTTTTTTGAGATTCTTTTTAAATGAGTATGTTTTCGTGTTATTTTGTACTATACAATTTCGGTGTTCGTGGGATCATTTTCTACGGGAGTTCATGAAAAGAATTATAGAATGGATTGCTATCTATGCCTAGATCGAGGATAAATGGAAATTTTATTGATAAGATCTTTTCAATTTTATTGCATCAGTGCTAATTTAGTTTTAAACCTTTTGACCTAGAACCAATCCAGTCCTTGTCACTAATTTTTGCTAGATATTGCTGATGTAGACGCCGGACGACCTATGTGGCATGACTAACATTGACGTGGACATTTATTAATAATAATTTTCGATTTTATTTATTTTTCTTTCTTTTTTCTTTTTTTTTTTACCTCTTTCCTCTAATGGCTAGCGAGGGGGGTGGCCTCTTCACCACAAGCTAGGGTCAGCCTCGCTGGTGAGGATGAAAGCCGTCTAGCGAGGCACCTCACCAACCACCAGATGAAAGAGGCAAAAAAAAAAAAAAACAAACGGAAAAAGAAAGGAAAAAATAAAATAAGTTGAACATTCTTAAAAAAATTATTTAGATCAAGCCCGACCATGCCATGTAAGCCATTTGGCGTCCACATGAGCAATATTCCATCAAAGTTAGCAAGAATGACTGAATTGGCTCTAGGTCAAAAGATTTATGACTAAATTGGCAATATTAAAAAGTTTAGAATTAAATTGGCATTAATGCCATAGGTTTGAGACTTTTCTGACACTTTTCGTTTATTTTCCCTAGGGATAAAAGCACCAAATGTCCTTAATCCCATCACCGAAGAGCAATTAATTCTTAAAACTTTCAAATAGTACAAATCAAGGCACAAAATTTGTCATATTAGTATAATCAAGTCGTTCTATTAACTCTGTCCAACTTTTTTTTTTGGGTCGAAAATTCGTCCAACTTGGGTAATGAATTTCTTTTTTTTTACTATTTTGTTCTCTTTCCTACGTATCCTGTTACGTTATTAATCATGAAGTATAAGTCTTAAAAAAAAAACTTCGTTATTTTTTTAGCCAAATCTTACGTCACTAAAACATGTCATGAATAACTATTGAACTTTATTACTACTTCAACATTCGTTATATATAAAAAAAAAAAAAAATTAAGACGTCTTGACAAGCAGACTAGATCGGATCTAAGTCACAAAGTTTCGTGTCCGCCCCACATTAACTTGGGTTCGACCGTGCGGTCCAAATCCAAGCAGCGAAATCTTTTATCCATCTACCGATGTCTTGGGTTCTTAAGTCCCAGGTTGAGCCAGTCCCCGAGGTTCTTTCCAGGATGAGACATTAGCTGTTCCACGACCGACCAATTCAAATTCTTATTAACGCTTCTTCTTCTTCTTCTTCTTCTCCAATTGCGGCAGTCAAAAATCAAAATCCCGTGTCCAACAATTTAATCAGAAGAATCGAAGAAATACCTGAAACTATAATCTGGTGTTTGCTTATAAATACGAGAGATACCTCCCATAAGACAAGGCAGCCTTCATCATACCTTTTGGTAAGCCTAGTTACAAGTCGTACCAAGATCCCGAAAAAAGCAGATAAAAAAGGTCAGGAATAGAGCTAGAAGATGAAGAATTTCCTGAGAGTTGGTGTGATTCTGCTATTCTTGGTGGGAACGTTAGTGCAGCCACATGAGTCATGCAGGGTTCTAAATAAGGGCAAAGCGGAAAGCGTTCTTGTTCTTCAAACCCTGCAAAAGGCTCCAGAGCGCCCTCCCGGAAATCCCAGTAGCTACACTCCAGGCGGCCCTAAACTCGCTGCGGACACCACCAACACCAAGGCCTTCGCCAGCCGAGCCATGGCGTGTGGTTACTCCTGTCACATTCCTAAGTTCAGGATAGCTGCCGATCGCAAATAGTTGGAGCTCAACAAAGGACACTTATCAATGGGAATGTATGCGTCATGGAAATTAAATTCCAAGAGGCCAATAAGTAGCTGATATGTATAGAGGTTCATAGGAACCAATAGTAGTCACTTCACCTGAATAAATTGTATAATAGGATGACAGTTCCGATGGTTAATTTCCATCTATTATGTAGAGTATGTGACTTGGTGAAACATGTCTTGTCTGATTTAATCCTTTAAGTCTAATAAATTTCTTAGCGAATTTCTTATTCAGTGATGCCCGGATATGCACAAAATTACTAAAGACATATGAATATTACTAGTAAATGAAAAGTTGTAAACTTAAAAGCTACGGTCAATTTGTTACTTTGTAATGCTAAAACTTCCCAGCATTTTAGAAATTATTTCGATATGCATGGAAATAATTAATTACTTGTGGGTATCAAGAGTAACTGAAAATTATTAGCCACATAAAAATTTACCAAGTGTAATGCAAGTTACTTTGATGTATAGGAAAATCACTAATGACATGAATATCCCACATACATGAAAGTTACTGAGCAAAGAGTATTTGATATTTTCCTGTATTGAAAAGTTACTAAGGGAAATGAAAGTTATCCATCTAAAAGAAAGTCACTAATTACATATCGTATTGCCAGTAAGCGAAAAGATTTAAACACAGGGAAATGAAAGTTATCCATCTAAAAGAAAGTCACTAACTACATATCGTATTACTACTAAGCGAAAAGATTTAAACATAAAGTTTTTTGTTTTTCTTTTTCATATTGAAAATTACTGAACACATTAAGAAGTAGTAGTTACTTAAATGATCAACGTATCTTTCTCATACGATGATTTAGCGTAAGAAAAAACAGTTTTATATGTCAAGTACAAAATCAACATTGAAGTTGGTTATCTCTATTGAGTATCATAGATGATCTCTTAACCATCCTATCAAATAAATGAAAAATTCACTCAATTGGGAAACTTTGCCCTGCCATAAGATAATGCGTTTTCAATGTCAGTAAAAACCCAATGACATTTAACATCCAGAAAACTGCCAAATAAAATGTGTTTCAATCGAAAATATCACAAAATACCGCCTCGTCTTGGACCATTGCAAGAAATACTATCACTGAAAAATCTCTTTTATCTGGATTACCTTGAACCATGTGCATATAAAGCGCAATTTATTCAAATTAATGTAGTTGTTTGTAAACCTGGCACAATTGCATGATGAATCCACAAGTCTTCAGGACCAATTGTTAAGACATGGTACCAGAAAGAAACTTTCTCCTTTGCCGGCGATGTATCAAGAAAGAGCCATGTTTTTCTATCTTTGATTAGTGAGTTACCAACATGAACTTTACCTACATTTATATCCAGTTAAGTTATTATGTGGGTGGATCCACAAACTTATAACGTACCAACGAGAAGTATGACTAAGGGGAATTTTCTCGAGCTAGAGATGGAAGAAAATATGACTTATGCAAAATGGAAACCAAACCACAGAAAAAATCCCAAGCAGTAGACACAACTTTGGGGGAGCACAATGCCGGTACAATACTCTTGGCAATGCACCAAGTGTTGAGAAAGCCTCCTTATGAATATTTTGATTTTGACAAACTATCTTATTTAGGAAAGAATCTGTTTAATGCTCTAAAATACTTTATTGCAGGTACAACATGTGAATGAAATGGCTTACATTGTTTCAAACCTAGTGTTCAGACTTAACACGAAGTCGTCACATATTTCCTTCTAAATAAGTTGAATCATAGTATTCAGACACATTTGGATATCACTTGTGAAGATTCAACTTTATCTTCGGAGAAAACTTATGTGAAACATCACTAAGGACTTTTTAAAGTTCATAACTTCATATTCACTATTCTAGTTTGTCTAGATTCAAGAGACTCTTCTACTTCTGAATTATGTTTAGATTCTGCAATATAAGTTTTCCAGATTTCAAAAACCCACATTTGACATATAACCGTTTTTGCTGAGTTTTTTTTATGGAAGTTTGTAATCTTTGACTGACTAGATTATTCTATAAATTGATTAGTGGAGTATCTACAATTGGATATTATCTTCTTTGGGACAAGAAAATTTCCACATTTGAAGAACTTAGCTTATGGAAACTGAAAATTTAGTTATATGGGTGACTGAATCTGAAGAGTTTAGATTCTACATTAATGGCTATCAAATTTCCCTAGATACCGCATCTTCTAATCAAGATTGATGATGTCTAATCAATGATTGAAGAACGATCCTTCAAAGGGCCTTTGCAACATCTAGTTCGAGGTTGAAGGAGTATAAAAAGAAATCCATGGTGACTGTTGCAGTGTGCAATTAGAACTTACAAATCCAAAATGCTTGAGTTATTCAGATTCATATACTTGTTCTTGAGATATAAACATCTAATCTTTGAGAGGCTCTTTATGAGAGTGTGTGATCATAAACACCTGTAAAGCCTTCATTGATTCATCTAGTGGAATCTAGCCAATCGGCTATCAGCATGGGATAGTGGACGTAGGTTTAGCTAAGCCAAATCACTATAATCTTCATGTGCGCTTGATTCTTGATCTCTCATGCTTGGAAATGTTCCATCTCTTGCGGTCAGAGAGTTTGTGCTCGAGATACTCGAATAACTCATGCTTGCAAGTTTTCCATTTCTCAATTGTCAATGAAAAATTTTGGATAGAGGATTAATGGGGGAAAATTTGTAATCAAGTAACAATTTGTGATTTTTTATGAGACTGTAAATGTTTTAAGATAAAATTGGGAATAAGCAGTAAAATTGGGACAAGACTTAAAATTTGGAGTTTTTCTAGGACAAAAAAAAAAGCTTTGGTAGAATTGAAAAAGATCTAAAATACAGGGTTTTTAATGAGACAAAAGATAAAATTGGGACAAGATGTAAAGTTTGTTGCACAAATCAAAATAGGGTTAGCATAAACGTTGCGAACAATACTCAAGCTGGAAACATGGAAATTATAATTACAATAACATGAATGAAAATAATGGAATGGATACAAATGGACCGAGGCCTGTGTTAGACACAGTTTCCTTAAAATAGATTCGTCCCCTCCTTCTAGTATGGGCTAGAGGATTCTCGGACTTCTGTCTCCCAAGATACAACGGCGGGCAGCGAAGAAGTAAGCACAGTACCTCAAGCTTCTGGCGAATTGAAACAACGTCTCGAACACTTGAAAAACAATGCAGGATGAAGAGACTAGAAACAAAAGGAGAGTTTTCATTTTTTCTTCTTTTTTTTTCTTTTCTAAACTATGGAGGCACGTCTATTTATAGACTAGAGAAATGTCGGTTACACCGACATTAATCAACATTGTAATTGATGACATTAATCCTTATCGTAACTAATGACATTAATTCAAGTCGGTTAAGCTGATATTTATTAACATCATAACCGACAGCACTAATTCATGTCGGTTACACTGATATTAATTGAGCCATTAACCTATCAATTACAACAATCCCCCACATAATGGCTCAACAGAACTAAGACTCGAGGATTTTCAAGTGTTCAACAATTGAAACCTACATAGGATAAGTAGGTATTACCCTTTGAACCTTCCTTTGTGAAAGAGTATTTACTTTACTAGCTATCCAGTAGACATGATGTCCTTGAACTGTCCTGCTTTCGTATGTAAATGAACCACATACTACACACAGGAATTATCTAAACGTTTGTTCAGTTCTCATGATTATGTTTGTTTTGGCCATAAACATCAACCTGGTTCTGCGAGAGTTTCTAAAGAATTCAGCCCTGAATAATTCTCTTTTGAAGTAGCCCCACTTCTCTCTCACATAGGTGATTAATTAATTTTGAGTAATTTGTTTACTTCACTTAAGAATCATTAAAGAAAAATTGCTATTCTTTTCCTGACAATATCACTGATAATTTATAGGAATGGTTTTTAGGGATAAGATCCCCACAGTGACATTACTAACTTTATATAATTAGGTTGTCCCTTTGAATCTAGATCTTGGGATCTCTAGTCAACTAGATTGAGTTTTCTTTATATCAACTTATTTTTTTGATGGGCTTCAGTCCCATTCCTCTTGTCAATTTTTCAACTGACTCTCTGTTTAAACCTTTGGTTAGCGGATCTGTAATATTATCCTTTGACTTTATATAGTCAATAGAGATAATTCTAGTTGAGAGTAGTTGTCTAATGGTATTATGTCTACGACGTATGTGTCTAGACTTACCATTATACATGTTACTCTGTGCTCTTCCAATCGCAGATTGACTGTCTCAATGTATACAGATTGGTGGCACAGGTTTTTGTCAATTTGGAATATCCTCTAAGAAATGGCGTAGCCATTCAGCTTCTTCACCACATATATCCAAGGCTATGAATTCAAATTCCATGGTGGATCTGGCTATAACAATTTGTTTATAGGATTTTCAAGATACGGCTGCACCTGCTAGTGTAAAGACATATCCACTAGTAGACTTTGAGTCTTTTATATTAGATATTCAGTTTGCATTACTATATCCTTCTAGGACATCTGGGTATTTGTATAGCGCAGGCCATGATTCTGTGTATACCGCAAGTACTTAAGTACTCTCACTATTGCTTTTCAATTATCAGCATTCAGATTGCACGTATCTCTGCTCAATTTATTTACCGTATAGGCAATATATGGTCTAGTACAGCTCATTAAGTAGATTAGACTTCCAATAACTCTAGAGTACTCTACTTGAGAAATACTCTCTCCTCTATTCTTGGACAAATGAAGACTATTGTTAAATGGTATTCTAGCAATACAGAATCATTCATGTTGATTTTTTAAGAATCTTGTCACATAGTGTGATTGGCTTAAAATGAGACCTTCTGACGTTCTTGTGATTTTTAATTCCTAAAATTATATCAGCAAGTTCCATATCTTTCATGTCAACCTTGAATTCAACATATTCTTGGTAGATTTAATCATTTTGTCATCACTACCAACAATGAGTATGTCATCTACGTAGAGACACAGAATGACATAGCCATTTCTTGTTTTTTTTATGTAGACACATTTATCGCATTCATTGATCTGAAGCCATTGGTAATCATTGCATTATCAAATTTTTCATGCCATTGTTTTGGCGCTTGTTTTAGGCCATATAATATTCACCAATTTACAGACTTTCTTTTTTTGTCCCGAGACTACAAATCCTCAGGCTGTTCTATGTAGATTTCTTCATCCAAATCACCATTTAGGAAACGTTGTTTTTACATCCTTTGATGTACTTCTAAATTTCGCAACGCTGCAATTGCAAGTATCATCCTAATGGAATTGATTCTTATCACAGGAGAATAAGTATCAAAGTAATCTAAGCCTTCTTGTTGTCTGTATACTTTGAATATAAGTCTAGCTTTATACTTATCAATGGAGCCATCTACTTTCATTTCCTTTTTAAAAATCCATTTCGACCCCAAAGGTTTACAACCAAGAGGAAGGTCCACTAGCTCCCAAGTGTGATTCTGCAAAATAGAATCAACTTTAGCTTTTATTGCTTCTTTCCAAAGAAGTCCCTCGGATGAATTTACAGCTTCTGTATAATTCAATGGTTCCTTTTCTAACAAATAAGTTAAAAAATCACTTCTAAATGATTTTTCCACTCTTGCTCTTTTGCTACGTCTTGGTTCTAGCTCATGATCTGAACCATGACTTTCATCATTCATAGTTTCAATCGTTCGTTTTAGACGAACTTGATCCATCAATGGATTTACACGGAAAAAACATCTTCGAAGAATGATGCATTTCTAGATTTCCATGATCGTATTCTTGTGTATATATGGAATTTTTTATTCGTGTACAGGGAAAACGATATGCATTACTGATCTCCCTTAAAAGATTGCCCACGCAGGTTTTATTTACTGGCTTACATAAATCGCAGACGGAACTTGTGCTTTTGCGGTGTCTCCAGACTTTAGAACACGTATTCTTCGGCATGCCCTTCCATGGACCTTGGCCCGATTCTGGGCATCCAAGTTCAACCTTCAATGGCGAAAACATAATGGCTTGACTGTATCGCTTGATGGGCCCGTGTCTTCAAGGGATCTTCATTTCGGGACCAGATTGGCACCCCCATTTTTCCTTTGCCGCAATGATACAACAACTCATCTGGATGGCCGGAACAATGCACTTTTTCGGGACCGTCCTTGTTTCTTGCCCTCCATGCGCACCCAACTAGCGAAGGTGTGAAAGACCGAGGTTTGTCCTGAAGCGGTTCAAAGACTCCCCGTGCAACAGAAGATCCAAACAATTGGGAGATCTCTTTTTTTTCTTAGATTCTTTCCTCTTAGATTCGGGACTGGGTTTCCGCAACTCTTCGGCCGTGCTATCTGGCGGTGTTCTTTTGTGCCCTCCGCTTCTCTTGCCGCTACGAGATTTGTAACCTATTGAGACACTCTAGAGTTCAAAATTGGGCGACGGTGGGTTGGCTTTTTGTAATCGTGCTTTAGTACCTAATACATCTTACCTTTCAAAAAAAAAAAAACGTATGCATTACTGTTATGTGCATAGCCTATAAAGATACGTCCTCATTTAGGTTCATCTTCGTTTCTTTGGTGTTGAAACATCAACTTTTGCCTCAAACAACCCCCACATGCTTTGAATCAATTTGAAAGAAGGAATATGTTCCAAGTTAATTAATCTACGCAAAGTATCATAATTAACATGTCATAATCTACCATACCATAAATTGGAAGACTTAAGCAAGTAAACAGAATAGTTATTACCTTTATTGATAATTGTCATTATATTGAGCTTAAAAAGCCTATCAAATACATATCCCCTCCTCACATGCATTCCAAATTTGGAAAAAAATCATGTTGTCTGACTCGAACACCACACGAAATCCATGTTTGTTTAATAGAGACTTGGAGATCAGGTTCTTCATATTTCTAGCATATAGAGAACCATTGTTCAGAGTCAGTTCCTTTTCAGATGTCATTTTCAATAGCACCTTCCCTTGGCCTTCAACAGCAGAAGAGGCAGAGTTCCCCATGAAAACTTTCTCCCCATTCATTAGTTCGAAAGTTGAAAATAGATCTTTATTCGAGCATATGTGCCTAGTGGCACCAATGTCATTCCACCATTCCTTCGGATTCGACCCAACCAAGTTCACTTCAGAAACCATTGCAAAGAGGTTTATGTCAGACATGTTTTCAGTGATGTTATTCACCATATTTGTCTCATAATTCTTCTTCTTCGGAAGTCTGCAATCCATCGATCTATGACCCATCTTGCCACAGTTGAAGCATTTTCCTTGAAACTTGTTTTTTGAAACTCCTCCTTTTGATCCCAACCTTGGCTTAACAATCTTCTTGTTCTTGTGGCCTTGCTTATGCTCCACAACATTTGCCTTAGCATAGAAGAATTCAACCTTTTCCGTTCAGAACCTTTGTTATCTTCTTTGATTTGAAGTCTAACAATCAGTTCTTCTAGGTTCATTTCCTTTCGCTTGTGCTTGAGGTAGTTCTTGAAATCATTCCACTTAGAAGGTAGCTTCTTAATAATAGCATCCACTTAGAAGTTTTCACTCAAGATCATTCCTTCAGCCTGAATCTCATGCAAGATCACTTGGATTTCTTCAGCCTGAATCTCATGCAAGATCACTTGGATTTCTTGCACTTGACTGATCATAGTCTTGGAATCCACCATCTTATAATCAAGGAATCGACCGACAACAAATTTCTTTGCTTTGGTATCCTCTGTTTTATATTTTCGGTCGAATGATTCCCATAGCTCCTTTGCCGTCTTTATTGTACAATAAACATTGTACAATGAGTCATGTAAACCATTCATGACATAATTCCTGCACAGGAAATCGGAGTGTTTCAAGCTTCAACAGTGTTGAAGACTTGCTTATCCATTTCTCCATCGAATAGCTTGGAGCTTCCTCAGTCAAGAATCTCGCAAGATTCAATGTTGTTAAATAAAACAACATCTTTTGCTACCACTTTTTAAAATTCGATCCATCAAATTTTTAGGTTTCTCGCCATGGTAGACAGAAACCACAGCAGGGGTAGAGGTAGAGGATTGGGCAATAGCAGGGCAGAGGATTGGATGATATTGTCGGCAGTTTTTTTTTTTCAGCAGCCACATCAACCACTTCTTTTCCAGTAGCCATTTGAATTTTAAATAACTTCTCCGTTTTAAGATTGTTGCACAAATCAAAATAGGGTTAGCATAAACGTTGCGAACAACACTCAAGCTGAAAACATGGAAATTGTAATTACAATAACAAGAATGAAAATAATGAATGGATACAAATGGACCGAGGCCTGTGTTGGACACAGTTTCCTTAAAACAGATTCGCCCCCTCCCTCTAGTATGTGCTGGAGGATTCTCGGACGTCTGTCTCCTAGGATACAATGGCGGGCAGCAAAGAAGTAAGCACAGTACCTCAAGCTTCTGGCGAACTGAAACAACGTCTCGAACACTTGAAAAACAATGCAGGATGAAGAGACTAGAAACATAAGGAGAGTTTTTGTTTTTTTTTTCTTTTTTTTCTAAACTACGGAGACACGTCTATTTATAGACCGGAGAAACGCCGATTACGCCGACATTAATCCACATCATAATTGACAACATTAATCCTAATCGTAACCGACGACATTAATTCAAGTCGGTTACGCTGATATTAATTGACATTGTAACCGACGACATTAATTCATGTCGGTTACGCTGATACTAATTGAGCCATTAACCTATCAATTACAACAAAGTTGAGGTTTTTTTTTTTTTTAGGGTATTAGATCATTCGTGAAATTGGATATACTGAAATTTGTCGTGCGTAAACAATCGGGCATGATGGCATCGTTCTTGGACGTTGTGGACACGATACGATAAACGAGTAGTCAAGGACGAGCGCGATACATTAGCTGTTCTACGAACGACCAATTCAAATTCTCATGAACGCTTTTTCTTCTGTTCCCTCTCTTTCTTTTTAACCAGTGAAGTCAAACCTTAATGTCTTCGCCAGTGGCGACAGTCAAATATCAAAAGCCCGTGTTCAAATTGGTACTTGAAGTTCAGTTTCATGAAAATAAAACGGAACTCCAATTAAGTTTACCATCTCTATGAGATGGTAATTAGATTATGGCCTCATACTACAGAAAACCTAAAACTACGTTTCTTGTTTTTTTTTTTTTTTGGGTAAAACTCGTCTTTCTTTACGACCAATTCAAATGCTCCTTCTTCTTTCTCTATAACCAGAGAAGTCTATTTCCCTTATCTGGTTCTCCCTAACCGTGGCAGTCAAATATTCAAATATCCAAGGCCCGTTCAACAGGTTTGATCAAGAGAAGAACAAACGAGCAATTTCTGGTAGCTTGACAATGGCGCAATATAAATAGGCATCCTCAGACGCATTCTCTTCATCGTGCACACAAATAAACACAAGACTTGCAACAACCTCAGCAGAAGAAACTTAGAGATTAGTAGAGATCAGCCAAGGATGAAGATCTTATCTTCAAAAGTAGCAGCTGGTGTGATGGTTTTGCTGCTCATTATGGAAACATCAGTGCGACCGAGCGAGGCATGCCGGGTTCTAATAAAGGCCCGCGAAGGAGAGCGGGCTCATATTGAGGAGCCGAGTTTGATTGTTCTCCAGACCCTGCAAAAGGGTACGACCCCGAGCCCTGGGAATGGCGGCTACACTCCCGGAAGCAGCACCACCGCTAGCACCACTCGCACCAAGGCCTTCACAGGCCAATCAGCTGTGGGCGTGCCTCTGCATGATCATTCCGGACGCATCCCTGGACAGGCGTCGCTACGGATGGCAAATAATTGGTGCTTCATGCAGAGGACGCTTGTGAAGGGAATTGAGTAGTTGCCAGTAAAAAAGAAAGGAACCAATACGTAGTTTGCAAGCACAAACAGACAATTCTATATTTTCCTTTTTTTATTTTCTATTTTTCGGGTGGATAGTTTCCATCAGTTGTGGAATGTATGACTTGGGAAACGTGTTTAATTCGTTGGATGTAATCCTTGAAGCCTAATAAATTTGTTAGCAATTTCGTTCTTCATTGTTCTGTCAATTTGGGATTGATGAAAAGCCCGAGTGTTGTTGAAATGGTAACGAAGCAAATTTCTTGTTGTGCGTGCCAAGCATTAAGCTGCAAAAATTCCAGGGGACAACAACTTTTATCTGTGATAAATTAAGACATGCATTCCCTAAGTGACTCCAGGAGCTGGCACGAAGGATTGTGTCGTGTTCACATGTCATAGCCGTAATTTATATTTATTCTGTTAACATACGCACCGTTTATTTCGCAAATTTTTGACATTTCCGAAAAAAAAATTTCAGGAAAATGATGATATTATTCAGTGTTTGGTTGAAATTTGAACATGAACTAGAAAATGTATACCATCATTTAGTAAAAAAATAAAAAAAATCTAATTTTCTCTACCTAAATATACATACATTATTCAGGCATTATTGACTTGTGCTTAGGCAGTTGGGAAATCAAGTATGGACATTTGAATCTTGGGTTTCATCTCGATGGACGCCGACCCAAGCGCCACGGACCTCTGCATAGGCATTGATCTCACATTTGACCTCAATGGTCCCAAACATCAAGGACGGCGGCACGGGCTCCGTAGTCTCGGGCCTAGCCATGATGGACTTGGGCGCTAGGGACAGAGCACAAGTTCCGAGGTCCCAATTCATGCTTTGTTGACATCTTATTTTAATTTGTTTTTCTTTAGAAAAATGTTTAAAAACACAATAAAAATTAAAAAAATTTTAAAATCAACTTGAGAACCTTGACCAAGTCTAAGAAAACAAATTTTGAACAAAAAAAATTGAAATTTTTTCAAATTTTTGAATTTCTTTTTAATTGGAAACTAGCCCAAAAAAAAAAAGAAGCAAAATAGCATTTGTGACCTGAAAAATATGAAAAAATAGTCATTAGTCTTTTTTAATTCCAATTGCATTTTGGTCACTTCAAAATTCAAAAATTTGATGGGAAACCTACCTTTTCAAATTTTTGCATTTAGGTCGCTAATTTTCTAAACTTCACAAATTGAGTCTTTTCTAGTACTTTTATCACGGTGAGCTAGTTATGACTTTGATCCTCATACCTTCAATTGCATTTTGGTCCATAAATTTAACAGATTGAGCATTGGAAAATGGGAAAAAAATTTCAATTTAGTCCCCAATTTTCAATTAAAGTCAAATTGGGCACTCTAAGAAAATCCCATGCACAAATGAACTTTCACCCGTAGGTTTTCAGAATTAGAAGCACATTGGTGGGGTCGATTTGGATCGATTCAATCATTTGAGGTTTGGATTATTCAAAATTCTTTTTCAGGTTCAACTTGGGATTTGGTGGTTTTATGTAAAATTAGACCAAATTAACCAAAACCCACATGTTTAGATGAATTGCATTCTGGGAAATCCAATTTGGCATCATTTTATGAAATTGTGAATTTTCAGGTCCAATTGGACAAGTTTTGGTCACCGGGTCTACCGATGTCTTGGGTTCTTAAGTCCCAGGTTGAGCCAGTCCCCGAGGTTCTTTCCAGGACGAGACATTAGCTGTTCCACGACCGACCAATTCAAATTCTTATTAACGCTTCTTCTTCTTCTTCTTCACCAGTGAAGTCAAATCCGAATTTCTTCTCCTACTGTGGCAGTCAAAAATCAAAATCCCGTGTCCAACAATTTAATCACAAGAATCGAAGAAATGCATGAAACTATAATCTGGTTTTTGCTTATAAATATGAGAGAAAACTCCCACAAGACAAGGCAGCCTTCATCGTACCTTTGTTAAGCCTAGTTACAAGTCGTGCCAAGATCCAAAAAAAAAGAAGACAAAAAAAAGGTCAGGAATAGAGCTAGAAGATGAAGAAGTTCCTGAGAGTTGGTGTGATTCTGCTATTCCTGGTGGGAACGTTAGTGCAGCCACATGAGTCATGCAGGGTTCTAATTAAGGGCAAAGCGGAAGTGTTCTTGTTCTTCAAAACCTGCAAAAGGCTCCGGAGCGCCCTCCTGGAAATCCCGGTAGCTACACTCCAGGCGGCCCTAAACTCGCTGCGGACACCACCAACACGAGGGCCTTTGCTGGTCAAGCCATGGCGTGTGGTTACTCCTGTGGCATTCCTAAGTTCGGCGTAGCTACTGATCGCAAATAGTTGGACCTCACCAAAGGACACTTATCAATGCGTCGTCAAAATTAATTTCCAGAGGCAAAATAATAGTATAATAGTTCCCATAGTTCCCATCGTCAATATAGTTGCTGCAATTATAGTGTTCATAGGAACCAATAATAGTCACTTTGCCTGAATAAATTGTACAACAGTATAATAGTTCCCATGGTTAATTTCCATCTATTGTGTAGAGTATGTGACTTGGTGAAACATGTCTTGTTTGACTTAGGGTGCGCATGACAACCCTTCTAATTTCAACAAATAAGATTTTCTTATTTCTGCCGGAAACAAATTTTGCCAGAATGATTTCAAAAATTTTTTATTTCTGATTTTGGGCCAAAAATACAGATTTGTTCGTTAAAAAACAGACCTTTCGTCAAAATTAAATTTAAAAATAATATAAGTTGCGCAATTATAGGTTCATCCAATATATTCCTTTTGTCATATAGTCTTCCATCTATTGTGTAGAGAAACATGTCTTGTTTGACGTGCCATGAAACCATGCACAAAAGATTATTTTTTTCTTATTCCAAAACCTTAAAAATTACAGTCAAGGTTGTCATGCGTGCTCTTAGTGAATTTCTTATTCAGCAACGCCCAAATATGCACAAAAATTACTTGAAATTACAAACTTAAAAGCTACAGTCAATGTTACTTTGTAATGCCAAAACTACCTAGCATATTAGAAATTATTTCAATATGCATGAAAATAATTAATTACATGTGAATATCAAGAGTAATTGAAAATATTGGGAAAATGTTAAAAAAATTCTAAACCTATTACATTGGTGCCAATATAGTCCTAAACTTTTTATTGGTGCTAATTTAGTCATAAAATTTTTTGTATTTGTTCCAATTCAGTCCTAAATCTTTTGCATTTGTGCTTGTTGAGTCAATCCAGACAATTTTGATTGGAAATCACTGATTTGGATGTTGATTGGCCTACATGGCACTATAGATGCTGACGTGGCATTTTTAAATATTATTTAAGTATTTTATCGATTTTTATTTTTTCCTTATCTTTCTTTTCTTGCATTTTTTTTTTTTTGGAATTGGGGGCTAGCAATGGCCAGCGAGGGCGTTGCGGCCCTCATAGGGTTTGGGCAAGGGGTGTCATGGCCCTCATTGTGGCATGAGCCCTCGTCCAGTGCCAGCGAGGGTCACCGACCCTCACCTAGGGCTGATAGCTATCAATCGGTGACCCTTGCTAGCCCCCAATCCAAAAACAAAATTGTACAAAAAGAAAGAACCAAAAAATAATAGATAAATATTAAATATTTTAAAAAATTCCATGTTAGCACTAATCGTGCCACGTAGAACAACTGAAGTTCACGTCAAATGCAAAAGGTTTAGGACTAAATTGACACCTACGAAAGATTTTGGATTGAATTGGCACCAATAAGAAGTTTATGACTAAATTGACACAATACAATAGGTTTATGATTTTTTTGACACTTGTCCCAAAAATTATTAGCCATATAAAAGGTTTACCAAGTGTAATGCAAGTTATTTTGATGTATAGGAAAATCACTAATGACATATGAATATCCCACAAACATGAAAGTTACTAAGCAAACAGTATTTGATACTTTCCTGTGTTGAAAAGTTACTAAGGGAAGGGAAATGAAAGTTACATCTAAAAGAAAGTCACCAACTACATATCGTATTACCAGCAAGCGAAAAGATTTAAACACAAAGTTTTTTTGATTTTTTTATATTGAAAGTTACTGAACACATTGAGAAGTAGTAGTTACTTAAATGGTCAAAGTATCTTTCTCATATAATGATTTAACGAAATGAAAAAAAAAACCAGTTTTATAAGTCGAGCAGTATCAACATTGAAGTTGGTTATCTTTATTTTGTTTTAATTTGAGTTTACCATAGAGGATCATTTAACCATCCTTTCAAATAAGTGGAAGATTCATTAAACTATGAAAAGTTACCCAGCCATAAGATAATTCGTTTCCAATGCGAATAAAAAGTAACTCACTCAATGATATTTAACATCCAGAAAAATGCCAAATAAATTCCGTCTCAAGCGAAAATATCATAAGTACCACTTCGTCCCGGACCATTGCAAGGAATACTATAACTAAAAAATCTCTTTTATCTGGCATTAACTTAGAACAATGTGCATCTATCCGTTTGTTTCACGGAAAATGACCTCCTGGGGGAAAACATTTTCCAGGAAGTCATTTTCCAAGAAAATAACAATATTTTCCGGTATTTGGCTAATACTTAAAAATGAACTGAAAAATAATTTCCGTCGTTTGGCAAGCAATTGATTTTCTGGCGGCGGCGACCGGCGGCGCGGCGAGGCCGGCGGCGCGGCGACTGGCAGCGGGCGGCGGTCGGCGGCCGGGGACCAACAACGGTGACCGGCGGAAAATGATTTCCTCTTTTCAAAAGGAGGAAAATGTTTTTCACACTTTTCAAAGAGTTTTTTTCATAAGAGGAAAATATTTTCCAGGGTTAACTTATTTTCCGCCCCCCAAACACCGGAAAATCCGGAAAACATTTTTCAGGAAGCTATTTTCCGTGAGACAAACGGATTAATAGAAAAGTTAATGAACTTGAGAAAAAAAAATTAAATAAATATGATTGAGCATCTCAAACGAGAATTGGTGGCCCAAAACTAGTAGGTAAAATTTAATCGGCATCTGGAAGTCAACATGCTTATCAGGTTATAATTTCATATAATAGTTGGTAAATTTAGGTTGTCGGTGATAAAGGTAAATAAAATATCGAAGAAGCTTCTCTTATTTAGAGATCAGTAAAGTTGGTATTTAAAAAATCACATAAACATTGGTAAACAATTTAAATAGAATTGATTACACAAAATTAGCTGGTATCCTGATCGGAAAAATTTGGTAATCTCCCTAATTTAGGATGGTAATTTTTGAAAATAGTTAGAAAGCTAAGAAAGTTTGCAGACAAGTAATGAAAAAGTTGTAAATTAATAACGAAATTAAAAAAAAACAACTGTTGGAGAAAAATGATAAATCACTTAAATGAAGTTTGTTAATTTCATATGAGAGTTTATAAATTTACATCATTGGTAAGATTAATAAAAAAAACTTTATAAAAGATAAAAATATTTTTTGTTAGAGATAAGAGAAGTTGGTATTAAAAATAACAAATAAATGCCGATAACTAACTCAAGTAAGAATTGGTAAAGCAAAACTTGTTGATAACTTAATCGAATGATTTTCGGTGATGACTCTGATTAAAGTTATAATTTTCAAAAAGAGTTGGTAAATAAGGCGGTAATCAATGCCAATAAAAATTGGCAACTCAAAATACATATGTTGGTAAATCTAGACCAAAACCAAATAAACGTTGTTAATCAACCCAAGTGAATGTTGAATACCCCTTCTATAATCCAAAAGATTGAGCCTTATTTTTTCTTTTACCCAAATCCCTCTTTTGTCAAAATTCTTTTGTTTTTTTTTTACCATTTTGCTTCGATCTCCTGAATCCCACGGTATAAAAAGCGCCCTATGACAAACTGTTAGATTGTGGGGAGCTCCTGTGTGAAGCTCGGGGTGAGATTCACACCGTCATAAAACGACTATCATCGATTCTGTCCGTGCAGATCCAGATCTAACTAAGAAATTCTGGGTTTAGACCTCTTCACCAAGTTAACGGGTTTACCAAGATATCAATTAAGTTTACCTGTGATTCTCTTCCATTTCTTCTCTTGATTATGAAATTTGGAGGTCTTATTTTCTTTCCTTTGCCCCACTGGAGTGGGATTTACTTGCCGAAGGAATGCCCACCCAAGCGAGATTTTTATCCAATTTCCAGGGTTACCTGAAAGGTGGAGGTATCTCCGAGAGTGACGAAGTCGTTATCTTCTTCTTCATTTTTTCCTTCTTGTTTTTTTTTTGTCGTGTATATTCTGGTTCTCTTTTTTTTTTTTTGGCCATGTTCGTAGTTATCTACAAGAAATGAAATGAAATGTGTGTGGACTTCATTGACACTATACTGGTGGAAATATAAGAGCCGGAAAATAGTTGGACATAATTGAAATTTGTCGTGTGTAAACAATCGTTGCATGATTTACGTCATTCTCGGACGTTGGGGACATGATGCAACGAAACGAATACGTCAAGGACGGCACATTTGATTCCACGACCGACCAATTCAAATTCTTCTTCTTCTTCAATCCCTTGTCCAGGGAAGTCAAATTCAAATTTCTTCTCCAACTGTGGCAGTCAAATATCAAGAAGTTTGTGAGAGTTGGTGCGATTTTGTAAACTTTGGTGGGAACATTAGTTTAACCAAACGAGGCATGCAGGGTTCTAATTAAGGGCAAAGAGGAAGCGTGGGCTAACGATCAGCCAAGTGTTCTTGTTCTTCAAACCCTGCAAAAGGTTCCACCATGCACTATTAAAATATAACTACAAATTATTTACGTTAACATGGAGCGTACCACTTAGGTAGCCAACGTCCACGTAAGAAATTTTTGGCCAATATAACTCAATTAGTCAAATTAAAAGATTTATAATTGAATTGGCAAAAATGCAATAGATTTAGGACTTTTTCAATAATTTTTTTAATAGAAACGTAACTAATTACTAAAAAAAAAAAGACTAAATTGGGGAGATTCTTGGTTTTAATTTAATATTCGTGCGCACATATATATATATATATATATATGTGTGTGTGTGTGTGTTTGTGCCCCCACTCTGCCGTCTTTGAAAAGGACAAAGACATGCTCATGTATAAGAATTTGTCGACCCGAGCTTGTTCCTATTCCCCACTTTATTCAACCCATCTCATCCTCTTTGTCTGACATTTGAATTTATGAAACTTCATGTTTGACTACCTTTGGTAGGGGACAAAAAGCGTTCAACACGCGTATTTTTCCCAATTCAAGCTTTACGTAACTGATGATGAAATTAGCGAAAAGAAAACCTATTTGGGTCTTAAAGAGGACAGACATGTTCTTCAAAGTGAAACCCTTGAAAAAACTATAAAGGAAAGCTCTTGTTTGTTCATGACACAAATGTTGGACATGTCATGTATATGGTCCATCTAAAAGAAACAGGCGATTATAGGTTCACATTACTATCCTAATCGCAAAGGACTCTATGGTTTGCATAGCTAGAAAAATGTGTGACTACCCCTGATTAATGTAAAAATAGTGAGTTTTTAGATGAAACCGCGATTCATATTTTGGCGGAAAGCCAAATGATCTTGAGACATTGTACCTCTATCAAGGCATTATATTTTCAAAAATCGACATGGTTCTTGATTCCAATATAGGGTTGGGAGGTTGGAATTTTGCGATAGTAGTCGATTAGATATATGTATATATCTTTGGGTGGCTTGGGAATATATATGGGCTGTTTATTTTTTCTTTAATCTAGCATCTGTAACATTATGGGCTGTTTTTTTTTTTTATAATCTAACATCTGTAACATTAATGTGAAAAACCTAATCAAAATATAAGCAACATATGCAAAGCCTCTCATTATATTTAGAGCACTGTTAACTATAATGAGATTGATCTATAAATTATTTTCATAAACTGAAAGGCAGAGAAGAGTGGAAAATGAGCATTTAAACAAGTGGTTGATTCAGCATCCGAAAAAAGAGCTTGCTGCGGCATTTAATGCAACAATATTTTTAAACCAACATTAATATAGTTGCATTTTCATGGCTAAAATCGTTCTTTTTGTTTAAATAATGTGAAACTCTTAACCCAAAGCGATTCCACAAAGTAATTCATGCAATTATTTTGTACATATTTAGATTATACACTTCTATCAATTAAGTTCCCAACTAAACACATTATTCTGTAATAGTTTAAACTTTTTGAAAAAGGAAATAGTGGTCCTATAAAATTTTACATGATATTGAAGTAAGTCGCAATCAATCCATGCTTGTGTTTTTCTCCCTTATTTTTATGTTTCCATGCTTTAGTCTTGGGCTAAAGTTAGCCCACGCATGAAGAGGAGTGTTAAAGTATTTAAATATTTAATAACATGTTTATTTAAATTTTAAGCTTTTAAACAAGTTGGTTGTGGTAAAAAAAAGTAAAAATATACATACATACATACATACATACATACATCATACAGTGCTCTTATGGAAAATAACACACGGTATATAATTGCTATTTTTGTATTTGTAAGAGTAAAGACTAACTTCAGATGAGATAGAAGTATCTCTATCTCACAAGAAGCTCGGAAATCAACGAAGCCTTGCTTTGATAAAGAAATCTTTTTATTGAAACCCGAGAAAAAGGAAAGTGCAATTATTCTTCCACATGTATCTTGTATATGGTTTTACATAATTTCAAGCTCCCGCGGGAAATTTCTTTCTATATACATGAATCATAAAAGAAGTAAAGCTATACTTTACACTCCTATTAAATTATTTGGTAGATTAATTAACTCAACCCCTTCGAACAGGGCGGTTTTCTTTTTGCGTAGATATGGCTCCATTGTCATTAAAATGAATAAATCTACGACATTGACAATTAGACAATTGAGTGTCGATGCCAATAGGCATGTGGCCTTACTGGTAAAGAGATTTGGGAGGGGGACGCTAAGATCATAGATGTGGGGTTCGACTCCGACGCTTTGTAAGGAGCAGAACAAAAGTCAGAGAGATGAGAGTTAGATATAGGACAGACCAAAAAACAAAGAAAATTGAGCGCCAATATGCTAAAAAACTGCTAATTGGATGCTTTGCCCTTTGTTAATTGAGCGTCAATGAGCAACAAATTGCCAAGAAAATTTATGATACTTGAAGTATTAAATCAAACAAACTGAACATGTTTCACCATCTTAATTGCATATTCTATGCAATAGATGGGAATTAATCATCCGAAAGGTTAAAGACAATTTTTTCCTGCAAAACTCCATATGACTCATGACCAAAAAAAAAAAAATCCTATTACTCCATTGTTTTACTCGTGCACATGAAGATATTATCGTTTCCTTTAAATCTCTATACTTATAGACAGCTGCTTATTAACTTCTAGGAATTCAATTTCCACGACACACACACATTCCCCTTGATACAGTGTCCTTCAGTAAGCTCCAGTTATTTGCGATTGGCAGCCACGCTGACTTAGGGATGCGATCAGAGTAACCATGCGGAGGAGCCACAGATCGACCAGCAAAGGCCCGGGCATTGGTGGTGTCGGCGCCTGGAGTGTAGCCGCCTGAATTTCCGGGAGGTCGAACCGTACCCTTCTGCAGGACTTGAAGAAGAGGAACACCTTCCTCCTTGCCCTGAACTGGAACTCGGCATGCCTCGTTTGGTTCCACTATTGTCACCACAAAAAGAGCAACATAACCACACCAACCGCTACTTTTGAAGCTAGGAACTTTTTCATGTCTTTGGCTTGGTGTCTGCTTTTCTATTGTTTGTTTTGTTTGGTACGCTTTGTGTCTCTACAACAAAAGGTACGATGAAGGATGTCTTGTCTTGGGAGATATGTCGATACTATTTATAGGCATCGATAAGCTTATTTTTTCTGTGTACATCTTCGATTCTTTTGATCAACTGTTGGATACGGTTTTTTTTTTTTTTTTTGCTACAGCAGGAGACTAGATTTGGGTTTTGACTTCACTGGATAAAGAAGAAAAAGAACAAGCATAAGACAATACTAATTTGAGAGGTAAAGCTAAACATACTTAAAACTCATACGATAATGAATTTACTAATGATGTGACAAATAGTAGGTGATTAGTTAGTAGGTCCATTTAAATACTCAACAAAAATCTGCTAGTTGTATTTTTTAGTGGAAATTAACGATTCAGAAAATATATTTTGTAAAAATGATTGCCGAAAAAAATGAATTAACGAAGAAATTTTATCATCAACAAAATTTGTTAGCCATAGGAGATTATAAATTAATGTTAGAAATAGTACTTTGAAATCACATTGATTGCCATAGGTATACGGCCCCATTGGCAATATCAACAAATTTGTTTTGGCATAGGAGATTATAAATTATTGTTAGAAACATGTTTTTTGAAATCACATTAATTGCCAATAGGCATGCAGCCCTATTGGTAGGAATTGGAGGGGTGGAGACATAAGTATCATAAGTATGGGGTTTCGATTCCCACACTCTATAAAGGATAAAGCAAAAGCCGAGAAATGAGTGTTAGAGATAGATAGACAAAAAAAAAAAATTACATAGTATGGAGGTTTTAATTTAGCATTGACGCTGTTACACATCACTCGTGGAGGAGGAATGTTTCAGCAAGTGATGTGAGATCTAAGACAGGTTTTACCACTTCTTATGTTCTCTTTGAAATGACAAATCAAAGCATGCTGTGTTTTTGGGTATTTGTTGACCCACAAGTTTTTCCAATCCGACTTTATTCATTCGGTCTCATCCTCTTTGTCTTCGCTTTGAAATTATGAAGTTTTACTTATTCCGACCATTTTTCGATCATGGCAAAGTTTTCAACACGCATATTTGCTTGATGATCAAAGTGAGATCTAAATCCGAACTTGACTTATATACCTCCCAATTCCTGAGCTTTACGTTGATGACCACCGGCGGAAAATAGCGAAGACCGAATTGGAATATGTTGAAAAAGAATAAGAAATGTTCACAAGATGGTTCAAAAAAGGTCTTCTTGTTCATGACG
This sequence comes from Psidium friedrichsthalianum, assembly GCA_019149425.1. Classification (NCBI taxonomy): domain Eukaryota; kingdom Viridiplantae; phylum Streptophyta; class Magnoliopsida; order Myrtales; family Myrtaceae; genus Psidium; species Psidium friedrichsthalianum. The sequence goes on from JAGVVM010019758.1 coordinate 40,524, forward strand.
GAATTATTCAAAGAAAGTACAAAAAAAGCACCAAAAGGTCCTAAATATATTGCCATTGATACTTCAAATCAATTTATATATACACATATATATGACATTATACAAATTCAGTACTAAATATTTCAATTAATTAATTTAGTCTCAAAGCTTTGTCACGTTGATATCAATTAAATTTTTCAACACATTAGCCTATTTTTAGGCTAATTTGTTGGAATGAATTTAATTGATATCAACGTGCAAGCTTTGAGACTAAATTAATTTAATTGAATATTTAGTACTGAATTGGTACTAATGAATATTATGTGGTATAATAAAATTGATTGAAAGTATCAATGCAAGAGATTTAGGACCTTTTTGGTGCTTTTTTTTGTACTTTTCTTTGAATAATTCCGTCATGAACAAGAAGACCTTTTCTTGAACGCTCTTGTGGGGAACATTTCTTATTCCTTTTTCAAATATTCCAATTCGTCTTCGCTATTTTCCCGGTTGGGTCATCAACGTAAAGCTCAGATTGGGAGGTATATAGTCAAGTCGGATTTAAGATCCACTTTGATCATCAAGGCACAAATATGCGTGTTTGAAAACTTTGCCATGATCGAAAATGTCGGATAAAATTAAACTTCATAAATTTCAAAGCGAAGACAAAGAGGATGAACCGACTGAATAAAGTCGGATTGGGAAAAACTTGTGGGTCAACAAATCCCAAAACACCAGCATGCTTTGTCTTTCAAATAGAACATAAGCGTGGTAAAACTGTCTTAGATCTCACATCCTTGCGAAACATTCTCCTCCACCGACGTGATGTGTAAGGGGCGTCAATGGCTAAATTAAACCTCCATACTATTGTTCTAATTTTTTTTTTATCTATCCTATGTATCTAACAATCATTTCTCTGGCAATTGCTTTATCTCTTTATAAGTGTGGATCGAATTCATACTTATGATACTAATGTCTCCTCCCCTCCAATTCCCTTACCAATAGGGCCGCATGCCTATTGGCAATTAATGTGATTTCAAAGAAAATGTTCTAACAATAATTTATAATCTCCTATGCCTAAACAAATTTGTTGATATTGCAATGGGCCGTATACCTATTGGCAATCAATGTGATTTTCAAAGTACATATTTCTAACATTAATTTATAATCTCCTATGGCTAAAAAATTTGTTGATGATAAAATTTTCTTCGTTAATTCATTTTTTTCGCAATCATTTTTACAAAATTATTTTCTGAATCGTTAATTTCCACTAAACAAATACAACTAGCAGATTTTTGTTGAGTATTTAAATGGACCTACTAACTAATCACCTACTATTTGTCACATCATTAGTAAATTCTTTATCGTATGAGTTTTAAGTATGTTTAGCTTTACCTCTCAAATTAGTATTGTCTTATGCTTGTTCTTCTTTTCTTCTTTATCCAGCGAAGTCAAACCCAAATCTAGTCTCCTGCTGTAGCACTCAAAAAAAAAACCCGTGTCCAACAGTTCGATCAAAAGAATCGAAGATGTACACAGAAAAAATAAGCTTATCGATGCCATATAAATAGTATCGACATATCTCCCAAGACAAGATCCCTCATCGTACCTTTTGTTGTAGTAGACACAAAGCGTACCAAACAAAAACAAACAAGAGAAAGGCAGACACCAAGCCAAAGACATGAAAAAGTTCCTAGCTTCAAAAAGTAGCGGTTGGTGTGGTTGTTGCTCTTTTTAGTGGGAACAATAGTGGAACCAAACGAGGCATGCCGAGTTCAGTTCAGGGGAAGGAGGAAGGTGTTCCTCTTCTCCAAGTCCTGCAGAAGGGTAAGGTCCGACCTCCCGGAAATTCAGGTGGCTACACTCCAGACGCCAACACCACCAATGCCCGGGCCTTTGCCGGTCGATCTGTGGCTCCTCCGCATGGTTACTCTGATCACATCCTCGCGTTCCCGTGGCTGCCAATCGCAATAACTGGAGTTTACTGAAGGACACTCATATCAAGGGAATGTGTGTGTTTGTGGAAATTGAATTCCTAGAAGTTAATAAGCTGTCTTGTAAGTATAGAGATTTAAAGGAAACGATAATATAGCCATGTGCACGAGTAAAATAATGGAGTCATATGGATTTTTTTTTTTGGTTATGAGTCATATGGAGTTTTTGAAGGAATAAATTGTCTTTACCTTTCGGATGATTAATTCCCATCTATTGCATAGAATATGCAATCAAGATGGTGAAACATGTTTAGTTTGTTTGATTTAATACTTCAAGTATCATAAAATTTTCTTGGCAATTTTGTTGCTCATTGACGCTCAATTAACAAAGGGCAAGCATCCATTAGCAGTTTTTTAGCATATTGGCGCTCAATTTTCTTTTGTTTTTTGTCTGTCCTATATCTAACTCTCATCTCTCTGACTTTTGTTCTGCTCCTTACCAAGCGTCGGAGTCGAACCCCCATTTATGATATTAGCGTCCCCCTCCCAAGTCTCTTTACCAAGTAAGGACACATGTCTATTGGCATCACACTCAATTGTCTAATTGTCATGCCGTAGATTTATTCATTTTAATGACAATGGGCCATATCTACGCAAAAGAAAACCGCCCTGTTCGAAGGGTTGAGTTAATTAATCTACCAAATAATTTAATAGGAGTGTAAAGTATAGCTTTTCTTCTTTTATGATTCATGTATATAGAAAGAAATTTCCCGCGGGAGATTGAAATTATGTAAAACCATATACAAGATACATGTGGAGAATAATTGCACTTTCCTTTTTCTCGGGTTTCAATAAAAAGATTTCTTTATCAAAGCAAGGCTTCGGGCTTCGTTGATTTCCGAGCTTCTTGTGAGATAGAGATACTCCTATCTCCTCTGAAGTAGTCTTTACTCTACAAATACAAAAATAGCAATTATATACCGTGTGTTATTTTCCATAAGAGCATTGTATGTATGTATGTATGTATGTATGTGTATGTATGTATGTATTTTTACTTTTTTTTTACGACAACCAACTGTTTAAAAGCTTAAAAATTTAAATAAACATGTTATTAAATATTTAAATACTTTAACACTCCTCTTCATGCGTGGGCTAAACTTTAGCCAAGACTAAAGCATGGAAACATAAAAATAAGGGAGAAAAACACAAGCATGGATTGATTGCGACTTACTTCAATATCATGTAAAATTTTATAGGACCACTATTTCCTTTTTCAAAAAGTTTAAACTATTACAGAATATGTGTTTTAGTTGGGAACTTAATTGATAGAAGTGTATAATCTAAATATGTACAAAATAATTGCATGAATTACTTTGTGGAATCGCTTTGGTTAAGAGTTTCACATTATTTAAACAAAAAGAACGATTTTAGCCATGAAAATGCAACTATATTAATGTTGGTTTAAAATATTGTTGCATTAAATGCCGCAGCAAGCTCTTTTTTCGGATGCTGAATCAACCGCTTGTTTAAATGCTCATTTTCCACTCTTCTCTGCCTTTCAGTTTATGAAAATAATTTATAGATCAACTCATTATAGTTAACAGTGCTCTAAATATAATGAGAGGCTTTGCATTGTTGCTTATATTTTGATTAGGTTTTTCACATTAATGTTACAGATGTTAGATTATGAAAAAAAAAAACAGCCATAAATGTTACAGATGCTAGATTAAAGAAAAAATAAACACCCATATATATTCCCAAGCCACCCAAAGATATATACATATATCTAATCGACTACTATCGCAAAATTCCAACCTCCCAACCCTATATTGGAATCAAGAACCATGTCGATTTTGAAATATAATGCCTTGATAGAGGTACAATGTCTCAAGATCATTGGCTTTCCGCCAAAATATGATCGCGGTTTCATCTAAAAACTCACTATTTTTACATTATCAGGGGTAGTCACACATTTCCAACATTTGTGTCATTCAACCAACATTTGTGTATGAACAAACAAGAGCTTTCCTTTATAGTTTTTTCAAGGGTTTCACTTTGAAGAACATGTCTGTCCTCTTTAAGACCCAAATAGGTTTTCTTTTCGCTAATTTCATCATCAGTTACGTAAAGCTTGAATTGGGAAAATACGCGTGTTGAACGCTTTTTGTCCCCTACCAAAGGTAGTCAAACATGAAGTTTCATAAATTCAAATGTCAGACAAAGAGGATGAGATGGGTTGAATAAAGTGGGGAATCGGAACAAGCTCGGGTCGACAAATTCTTATACATGAGCATGTCTTTGTCCTTTTCAAAGACGGCAGAGTGGGGGCACAAACACCACACACACTATATATATATATATATATATGTGCACGAATATTAATTAAAACCAAGAATCTCCCCCAATTTAGTCTTTTTTTTTTTAGTAATTAGTTACGTTTCTATTAAAAAAATTATTGAAAAGTCTAAATCTATTGCATTTTTGCCAATTCAATTATAAATCTTTTAATTGACTAATTGAGTCATATTGGCCAAAATTCTTACGTGGATGTTGGCTACCTAAGTGGTACCTCCATGTTAACGTAAATAATTTGTAGTTATATTTTAATAGTGCATGGTGGAACCTTTTGCAGGGTTTGAAGAACAAGACACTTGCTGATCGTTAGCCCACGCTTCCTCTTTGCCCTTAATTAGAACCCTGCATGCCTCGTTTGGTTAAACTAATTCCCACCAAAGTTTACAAAATCGCACCAACTCTCACAAACTTCTTGATATTTGACTGCCACAGTTGGAGAAGAAATTTGAATTTGACTTCCCTGGACAAGGGATTGAAGAAGAAGAAGAATTTGAATTGGTCGGTCGTGAATCAAATGTGCCGTCCTTGACGTATTCGTTTCGTTGCATCATGTCCCCAACGTCCGAGAATGACGTAAATCATGCAACGATTGTTTACACACGACAAATTTCAATTATGTCCAACTATTTTCCGGCTCTTATATTTCCACCAGTATAGTGTCAATGAAGTCCACACGCATTTCATTTCATTTCTTGTAGATAACTACGAACATGGCCAAAAAAATAAAAAATAGAGAACATGAATATACACGACAAAAAAAGAAACAAGAAGAAAAAATGAAGAAGAAGATAACGACTTCGTCACTCTCGGAGATACCTCCACCTTTCAGGTAACCCTGGAAATTGGATAAAAATCTCGCTTGGTGGGCATTCCTTCGGCAAGTAAATCCCACTCCAGTGGGGCAAAGGAAAGAAAATAAGACCTCCAAATTTCATAATCAAGAGAAGAAATGGAAGAGAATCACAGGTAAACTTAATTGATATCTTGGTAAACCCGTTAACTTGGTGAAGAGGTCTAGACCCAGAATTTCTTAGTTAGATCTGGATCTGCACGGACAGAATCGATGATAGTCGTTTTATGACGGTGTGAATCTCACCCGAGCTTCACACAGAGCTCCCCACAATCTAACAGTTTGTCATAGGGCGCTTTTTTATACCGTGGGATTCAGGAGATCGAAGCAAAATGGTAAAAAAAAAACAAAAATTTTGACAAAGTGGGATTTGGGTAAAAGAAAAATAAGGCTCAATCTTTGGATTATAGAAGGGGTATTCACATTCACTGGGTTGATTAACAACGTTTATTTGGTTTTTGGTCTAGATTTACCAACATATGTATTTTGAGTTGCCAATTTTTATTGGCATTGATTACCGCCTTATTTACCAACTCTTTTTGAAAATTATAACTTTAATCAGAGTCATCACCGAAAATCATTCGATTAAGTTATCACAAGTTTTGCTTTACCATTCTTACTTGAGTTAGTTATCGGCATTTATTTGTTTTTTTAATATTTTTAATACCAACTTCTCTTAGAACCC
>JAGVVM010019763.1:0-29299 GCA_019149425.1 Psidium friedrichsthalianum
AAGAGTTCCTTATGGCAGCTTAGAACAGCAACAGCTTGAAGTGGACAGAGCTGAAGGCATTGCACATGAACAAAGTGACTTCACATCCAATTCCATCCATGATAAGCTAGGCACATGACCAGCAGCCAACCAATAACAAAGACCACCGCAGCAAACGACAGGAGAAGAAGAAATCAGCTCCCAGAGGCTGCAGCAAAGGGGAGTAGTCCCTCGCAGCAGAGTTGAGAACCAGAAGGAGCACCCCAAGGGCACCAGCAGTGAAGTATATACAGCAGCCAACACCACTGGATCAGGGGAGCACCAAAAAACAGAACACGAAGCCCCAAGGCAGCAGCCTTGCAGTCTGGATACCCCCACCACAACCAGGGGCCTGCAGTGCAGCGTGAGTTCTCAGCACAACTAGTATGACCATCCATAGCAAGGGCGCAGGGTAGCAACCAGCAATGGTTCAGAACAAAACAGGGACCACAAGGGGTGCAGCAAAACAGCAAGCAGCAATCAGGAAACCGCAAATAAAAGGAGAGACAGCAGCAGCATAGCAAGCAGCCCCTTGAAGGAGCGCAGGGGCTGCGAAGAGTGGTCAGAATAGCAGCAATGAAGGCCGTCACCAGCCACCAGGAGCACTCTAGAGGCTAGAAAACAGGCAGACACCACAGAAAACAGGACGTATAATGTGTGTGAGTTGACAGTAAAGAGCAAAGCCTCCATTGTGGCACCAGCAGACCCAACCATGAGCCAGCAACAACCAGAAGCCCAAACCAACACTCAACAAGAAAATCCAAACCAGAGACAGCCATGCTATTCAAAAATACTAGGCGGTAATTCCCAGTTGCGTTGCACCCTTCTATTACGCGGTGTATCATCAATCGGTTTAATTGAGATAGCTTTATCCTTCACCGCTTTCACTAATTGTTTCTTCATAGATATAATCAAAAGAGGACGATCCCGGAAGAGTATGTCGTTCCTTTCCTTCCAAATGAGGTGACAAAGGGCAGCAAAGGAGAATCGAGCGATTCTCTGGTGGAATGGACGTCCCCCAAAAGCCATGGCTGCCCACCTAAGGTTATCCAACCAACCGCGGTTGGTCCAAACAAGGCTGTTTCTGGAGGCCCAGAAGCGCACCAGATCCGCAGTAATAGGGCAGCCAAAGTAAAGGTGTTGAATAGAATCCGGTCTTAGGTGACAGAACGCACAAGACCCTTCCTCAATCCTTCTATATGCGAGTAGCATAGTCTGCGTTGGTAACCTGTTGAGGGAGATAATCCACAGCAGGAAAGCGTGGCGAGGGACAATATCCCTGTTCCAAACAAAGGAATGCCAAGGCATTTGCAATCCCCGGTGGCGGATGGAGTCCCAGGCAGCAGCCACCGTGAATACGCCAGAGTGGTGGCCGACCCATCCCCAACTATCAGCCTTCTCGGGTACCAGAACAGGGGGCCAATCTGGGCTAGCAACCGCACCTTGAAGGGAGGAGCCGAGAGGCCCTGTGGCGGCCTCTTTTACCAAGGCATCGCGGGATACTCCAGAGTTGTAGATCTCTCTATCGGAGAAGAGTTTATAGAGCGGACCTTGCCTATGCCAGTTGTCAAACCAGAATGAGACCGATTCGCCATTCCCTATGCTCCATTTGAACCGCCTGTCCACATACGGTCGAAGGTCAAGGATTTTCTTCCAGGCCCATGAGCAGGATGTGGGCTTACGGACGACCCAAAAGTTTTTGAGCTTTAGGAAGGTTGAGTGGATCCATTTGCACCATAGGGATTCCTTGTCTGAGAATAGGATCCATATATGCTTCATCATGGCAGCTTTGTTACAATCCTCCAGCTTTCTAAGACCTAGTCCTCCTTCCTCTTTAGGCCTACAGACATCCGTCCAGGGTACTTTTGCTCCACCTATGCCCAAGCCTGGACCCTTCCAGAGGAATTGGCGTAGGATGCGCTCAATGGATAAAAGAACCGCCTTCGGTAGGATAAAGACACTTGCCCAATAAACTTGGATGGAGTGTAATACTGACTTGATGAGTTGAAGTCTAGCAGCAAAGGATAAGAAGCGATGGCACCAAGATTGTGCTCTCTCGGTTATAGCATTGATGAGAGATGTGCAATCCGTCTTGGTCAGTCTAGTTGCGATAACAGGCACTCCCAAGTAGCGGAAGGGGAGGTTTCCTTCAACAAAACCCAGCAAGTTCAGAATGTCTTCCTTGTTGGCAGCCGAACCACCAGAAATGAAGACTTCACTCTTGCCCAAGTTCGGTTTCAGCCCGGACCAAGTAGAAAACCTGTCAATTCCAGATTTTAAAATCCCACAGCAGCAAGGTTTGCTTCAGAAAATAATAAGACGTCATCCGCGAAGAATAGGTGTGATAAGCGCGAGGCTTTACACCGCCAGAAAAATCTAAAGTCAGGCAACCTCGTTTGGGTATCAAGAATTCCAGAGAAAATCTCCATAACAAGAGTAAATAGATAGGGGGACATTGGGTCTCCTTGCCTGATGCCTCTACCGCTCGGGAAAAAACCATTGAGTTCCCCATTAACCGCCACCGAGAACTTCGGAGAGCGGACACAAGTCATAATGAGGCCCGTCATGTGACTAGGGATACCGAACGCGAGGAGTACCCTTTCAAGAAATTCCCAATTCACCGAATCATATGCCTTGTGGAAGTCGACCTTAATGGCGCACTTAGGGAGGTATGGTTCATGGTGGAAACCACAGAATAATTCCTGGGCAAGCAGAATGTTGTCACTGATACGGCGGCCCTTAATGAACGCCGATTGAGGTAAGCTAATAATCGACCGCAGGACACTTGCCAACCTATTTGCAATGATCTTAGTAATGCATTTATAGGTAGTGTTGCAACAAGCAATAGGCCTGAAATCATTGAGAGAAGAGGCATTCGGCACCTTAGGGACCAGGGTCAGAATGGTGTTGTTAACCTCCTTCAAAAGGCAACCAGAAGAGAAAAAATCTTTGATCGCAAGAGAGACCGAGGGGCCGACAATATCCCAAGATTTCTGAAAGAATTCAGCCGAGAAACCATCCGGACCAGGAGCTTTACCTTTTGGAAGAGAGAAAACCGTGGAATGGATCTCACCATCTGTCACAGGCCTTGAAAGAAAAGCTATCTGACTTGGATCCAGCGGTCTAGAAATGGCAGAACCGAGTTCCTGGACTGAAGGCAGATCAGCAACTGGCTGAGCAGCAAGCAAGTTTTCATAAAAGGAGACAATGTGATTACTTATCTGGTGTGGATCAGTAAGCAGAATACCAGAGTTGTCCATGATCGAGAGGATCCTATTTTGGAGGTTCCTCTTGTTAACGGAGCAATGGAAAAATTTGGTATTGAGGTCTCCCTCTTTCAACCACTTAATTCTTGATTTCTGCGCATAAAAGGCCTCTTCACATAGCCTTAGATTAGAGAAATTCTGGAGCATAGCCTTCTCTCGGTCAGCAAGTTCTCCATTTGCAGGGTCCAATTCGAGAGCATCTTGGACAGCAGTAAGATCATTCCTAGCTTTGGTCGTGCGAGCAGAATATCAGAGAAAGCTTCCCTGTTCAGCAGCTTCAGGCGTGCCTTTAGAAGGTTGAGTTTCCTGCACAGAACATACATGGGATAACCATCAATATGCGAACTCCAGACCTGGGAGACCACCGTCTTGAAAGAGGGGTGGGTTGACCAGAAGCTGAAGTATTTGAAGGGCTTCTTCCTAATACCAGAGGCCGCAAGGCGAATCACAATAGGGGAGTGATCAGAAACTCCAGGAGCCAAAAAATTTGCCTCCGAATAAGAGAATTCCTCAGTCCACTGCACATTGATTAGCGCCCGATCTATTTTCCGTTGTTTCCGAGATACACCAGAGCCAGAGGACCAGGTAAATCTGTGGCCGACATACCTGAGGTCTTCAAGGCCAGCTTGGGAAAGGCAATGGCTAAATTCATCAAAGCTAGGCAGCCAGGTGTTGGAGCCCCCTATACGGTCTGCTGGTTCCTTGATGGCATTAAAGTCTCCAATCACCATCCAAGGAGAATCCCGATCATTACTCAGGTTGATCAAGTCAGACCACAGGGGTCTCCTGGCCACAAAGGTGTGCTCGGCATAGATGATAGACAAAAAACAGTTCTGATTGAGAGGCAGAACATGCAGCATACCGTGAATTGCTTGATCAGAATAAGAGTGAGGGGTGAAGGAGGCCCTAGCAGGATCCCACCCAAACCAGATTCTGCCCCCAGGAGCACAATCGTAATTGGCAATCCAAATCCAACCCGGGATAAGCTTGGCAGAAATATTCCAAAAAGACCAGCAGGAACTTTATTCTCCAAAATACCACAGCAGCAAAGAGAGTGAGTACGCACAAAATTACGGATTTCCGCCTGCTTAAGGGGGTTCATAAGACCCCTAATGTTCCATACTCCAAAAAACATACCGGAAAGATGAAATTAGCGCTTTCTCCAGCCCTTCCTCTTATTAGAGGATTTAGGGGGCTCAGAGACTCTCGGATGGGAACAAGACTCTGGGATGCTACTAGGGATACACTCCAGAGAACTCACAATAGCATCATTCGAAGATAGGACATTAGAGATACCTGCTTCAGAGGCTTGATGCATAGCAGATCTGCGTCTGGTATTCGGGGGGGAGGAGATGGGAGATCTTCATTACTTCAGTAGTATTCTCTCCCTCAGAGTCTGATGAAGAGGTTGAGGAGTTCGCAGGTTCCACAATTGTTGCGAGGCCAACCACTGTCCCCTGGGGCTGCACCAGCTGAGGATTCTTTGAGGGGACTGCAGGTGGCTGATCTGGAGCTGCCGGATTCCTTTCCACTGCCATACAATCTTCCTTTCTCAAAGTTGCAACCTGGGAGGCCTCAGCAGCATGTTTACCTCTCCTCTTGTCCACTCTAATCCATTCTTCAGAGGGCTGGGGTTGGGATAGGTCCCCATTAGTTTCAGGCACTGAAGTTTGATCCGGGCATTTATGCCCAAATATACCACACTTGCTGCAGGAAATTGGTTTCCATTCGTATTCAACAGAGATTGTACATGGCTCTGTGTCTTCATTTAACTGAATAAGGACAGCATCCGAGAGCTCCTGGTTAGCCCTGATTTCAACACAGACTCGAGCAAATGCTATCCTCCTCGCCCTTTCTGTTGGCACATCAACATGCAGGGGCTTGCCCAGATCGCTAGCAATCAAACTAATTCCAGAGGCAGACCACATGGAGTTGGGGATGCCCCTAAGCTTAACCCAGACCGGGAGGGATTCATGGCGATCTCTCCTCAAGACTAGTCTCGGGTGCCACTGCTGTAGAATTAGGGGTGTTCTAGCTACCGTAATATGCCCACTATCCAGGATCCTTCGCCTAAATTCCTCATCCGGGATATGGAAAAAATAGAACCCATCAGCATTTGCTATAATTTCAGTAATCTGATTACCCCAAAGGGTTCTAACAACATTCTCAGTCAATTTAAATGGCAGTCTCCTACCAACGTAATACCCGACCAGGCATGATTTCCATTTGGGGTCACATGAATCCAGAATTGCATCAGGAACTTTGATGGCACGCGTACCATTAACTCTAATCGGAGGGATGTAAGATAAGGCGTAACCTTTCTCCGCCGATTTGGCGATGGAGGCCCATGAACGTTGCACATTCGGCTGGTGGATTCCAGGTGCATCGTTGGATCGATCCCTGCTTGTACCTGCATTCTGGGAGTTCACAACAGACGGCTCAGGCATTTTGTCGAGCACCACAGGGGCATCGACATTGGGCTGGGGTAAGCTCGACTTGGATCGGGAGTCAATACGACTGGCTGGAGTTGCACGGCGCCTCTGCCGTCGAACTCTGGATCTTCCTCTACTCAGACTTTGCCGAGGATGCCTCAGTCCATTCACCGGAGACACACGCGGGGGTCCATTCTTCCTCACAGGCTGAACAGGGTCCAGCCGATTCGATAGAACCCTAGAAGGGTTGAGATGGCCACCGGAAGGGGCTCGAGGGGCCATCAGGACTTGTTTGTTCCTCCCCGAGGCCGCCTGGACCGGCCGGGAGGAAGAGGCTTCCTGGGTTGTCGCCATGGCGTTACTTCAGATCTGCCATCGGCGGCTTGAGGGTTCGCGACGATGTAATCCCGACGAACCAGAAGCAGAGGAGGAGGATGCGACCTCCTGGGGTGCTAATTAGGCCGAACCACCAGAGGAGCAGGCCTACGGCGCCGGCGGACCGTCGGGACGGCCAGAAGAGTCGAACACAGAAGCCAGAGAGATTCTGAAGCTACAGTAACTCGAAGCTACAGTAACCGAGCGCGAAATTATCTGTTCTTGATTTTTACCTTCTTCAGATTCTCAGAATTCCCAAAATGACTGTAATGGTACCTTATGTGGTTAAAGGCTTATACTTCTCATATTGGCTCTAATCCCTTCTGATTATCTCGGTATCATCTTCTTCTTCTTCCTCGATTCCAAATGAAAAGTCATTAGTAGCGTCCAGCCACATAGTAACCTGTTAGCATATGAGAGGTGGTATGCCTAAATTGTTACAAACATTGTTAGTATTATGTGATTACTAATGCAGATGCATGAATTTTAAAAAAGTATTTTGAAAGCTGTTTTAGGAAATGAAAGGAAATGGAGAAACCAGTCCTCATTTCATCAGACGTCCTTGTTCCCCTAAATTATTTGAGAAAATATGAATCATATAACAAATCAATCCTCTAGCTTTGAAGATTTGAAGTCAAGTATTATCATCGAGCTAATTTGTCATTCCACATAATCTTAATAAAACTCGTGGGATTTTTATTAGATAAAAGTGGACTGCATTATAGCATATACTACTTAGACCAATGGTTGGAGATCCAATGGTGTTTTTTAATGAAAAATGCAATATCAAGAATCCAATTGCAAAAAAGCACGGCGCGAGAATCTAAATGCTGGAATTAAAATGCATTAAGAAGAGGGAAAGAAAGGGTCCTTTACACAGGTGGGATGAAATCCTCGTCAAGCCACTCAATGATGATGTTGACAGTGTCTTCAAAAAATGGATTAGACACATCAAGCTCTGGCGCATTTTGAATCTTCTCATCTGCCAGCAATTTGTGGCATTTAGAGAAATACTGATCCAATGGATTACCAAGCATATTTGCTCTACCTTCTAACTTCTAGAACAAATGAAGGAGCTAGTTTTACCTTCTTGGCTTCCACAGCTCATATGTCGACCTCTGCCTCGACTTCCATGATAGCTTTAGGAATAAAGTCCAGACCAGATTCATCGATAATCCTAGACCGATTCGATCCTCGTTAGTATCCAACCAAAGCGATTAAGCCAATTCCTTAGCTATGCCTTCTTAAGCCCTATTCGGGGATAAAACCATAGCCAATAACATCTTTCCAAGTGTCAGAGTATATTTAGAAGGTGTTGGAACTCTTACTTAGTCCTAGGAGGCATATATGTTACTGCTACTAACTCGAGAGAGTGATAATTAGATTTCTCCTTTCGTTCTAGCTTCACATATGGGACCGCACTCTTCTGATATGCAGGGCAAGTCCATTTCTCCATAGACTGTAATTACTTGTCATCCACCATAAATCCGGACCTTCTGGTGTAAGTTGAAGGCACCACGTTGGCCATATGAATCCATGGTCCATAAGGAAGCTAAAGGCGCTAGGGAGGTCCATAACTTGAAACTCGATGGGGAAAATTGACTGGTCCAATAAGGACATCACTCGATTTCTCCCACTACGCTCTTTCTCGTTTAATTGAAAGCTACGATAATCGTCTTAGAAGTGCGAATGAGCTCTTCATTTATGCCCAGGTCCTTTAATGTAGCTAGCAAGCATATGTTGAACACAGATCTATTGTCTAATAATACATGGGAGAGTTGTTTGTCGTGACTTCTCACAAATATGTATATGGCCTTGTTATGGGCCATCCATCTGCAAGAACATCCTTCTGAGAAGGATATCTGTCTTTCAGTAGAATAGCTCTACGAAGTCTTCCAACTGCACCTCATTGATAGTTTCAGGTATATGCATTTTATTTAGTACTTTCATCAATGTATCCTTGTGCTTCTCTGAGTTAATGAAGAGATCGAGTAGTGATATTTGAGCTGACATTTTTCTCAACTGCTTTATCATCTCGAACTCGCTTGTTTTTACGATGGACAACATTTTCTCTACGTCCTCTTTTGACACCTCTCTTTTCTCGGGTTTATCTTCTCTAAGCGCATGGCATATTTGAAACTGATAACGGCGTTTATCTCACCTGTACCATAATCCCAAGGGACCGCTTTGGAATCATAAACCTCTGACGAAGGAACCTTTATCACGACCGTTTCAATCTTTTATCACTTTTTGCATCTATATCATCCAATTCAAGACTAGATAAGCCAATTACCACGTGACCGAGGAGCTACTCTCAGCTCCTTCCCAATTGTCTACTTCATCTAGTTTAATCACAAAGGGAGCCTTTGACTCTATCACTGCAACTAACTCATCCTCGTCGATGTCTTCAGAATCATAATCGCCATATAGTCTTTCATGTGACATTTCCATTGGTTCGATCAAGGGTGAGAAGTCATTCCACCACCAATGATCTTTAGTTTGAGTTACCTCATTAGAGGTACTAGCCTGATCAGGACTCTTTTCACCTCTAATTTATTCCATCGAATGATGCTTTCATGTCTCACCCCAATGCTTACCAGATACTCAAAAGATTGAAATCTATATGCATAAATGCGGTCGAAATATTTTCAGGGAAGAGCTTATGCGAAGTGTTCCATTAATTCTCTTTCAATCATCGGGGGTAAAATCCGTTACACCTGCATGCAAATAACTTAAAATCGTCACCCTCCTCCATAGTAATGAGGGCCAAGTCATCTTTAGTGACTGCGAATTTTAAGTTGGCTTTAAATCGCCATATGAACTGGTCCGAGAGATCCTCCCAATTTGAAGTGTAATTTAGATCAATTGAATGATACCATTGTAAGGCCAGACCTATTAGACTACATTCGAAGTTACTGATAAGGACTTGATCATCTTCATAGTGGTTGACCATCTTGTAAAGATAATATGAAATGCGATCCAAAGGGAAACCAGCACCCCCAAACTTTTGTGAGAACTTTATCAACTGATCAGCCCGGTAGGGTACCCTGTTCTCCTCCTTAGATGATAAGCTCCTTTAATTCTGATACCATATTAGCTAGGTCATAGACCACCCTTCCAAGTTGGCTAACCTGCGATTTTGCCATTCGATAGTCCTCCTCAGTTTTAGCATTTGGTAATTTTCCTCTGTATGTGGCATACGGACATTGGCCACTATCTTGAACAACTCAAATATCATTAAGACTAAGCGGTCCATGCTTCTTATATGGTAATGAATAGTTCATGGATTTTTCGATTATCTTCTTCCTTCGCAAGGTTATCATGATTCGAGATTTCTTCGTCAATCACGCAGACCCACTCATCATCATTAACCGGATCGTCCATGCAACCTCAACCATCTGGGACAATTTCTTCAATTTTGATGAAAAACTTGGCGGAATCGAGTAAAGTACTCGATAATTGTAACCTCCACTATCTTGACTCAGAGTATCCATGATGTCACCTCTTTTAAGGGCCTATTATAGAAACTTCTTATCGGCCTCATGTGCCTTTTTACGACGAACTTCCTCATCATCCAACTACTTGTCAGACTCTTCTATTATATGATCACTGCTTAGTGCATACTGAAAGGGGATCTTCCAAGAGCTTCCATCTTCAGTTTATAGCATAAATTCATTAATAGCCAAATCAATCGTTGAATGAGTGCCCCCCACCATAGAGCCATCGACTTGATCAAGAACATCTAAGGCGACCAATTTCACCAAGCATGGCATCTTCTCCACTCTTGATGCCTTCTTCTCAATAGAGTACGCAGCAGCTAATTCCAATATTTCCTGCAGTTTCGTCAGGTCCACCATGAATTCCAGCTTGTCCAGGTCATTTTCATCCCATATAGCATTCACCTTTTTATGCTATGGTAAAAAGGTTCTGCTGAACGTTCGGCTCTGTCTTATCGAATTTCAATACCCCTCGATCCATCAGTGTATGCATTTTGTACTTAAGTATGAGATAATTGTCTACGTTGTACCATTTCTCACCCATATAATAGGAGCACGATTGGGTCTCGTCAAACTTAGGGAATCTAGGTGGGTTCGATATTAGAAACTCTTTGTCGAACAGGCAGCCTTCTAGTAGCATCGGCAATAACTTAGACAACGGCCCAAGTAACGGCGTGAAAATCAGTGAAGCCTTTCTCTTGGCTTTGAACTTCTTTGGGGCTGACCACGATGCGCTATCTTGAGTGGGGGTGGATTTTGAAATTTTTTTTGATCTTGGCGAGTTTGGTAAGAAGGCAATATCGCCTGAAGTATCCCATTCCTTCTTGGCCAAGTAGTGTCGTTTAAATAACGGCTCAAATACGTGTTTCTCCCTTAAAGCCAATTCATTGCATTCAGCAACCTTAATGAGTTGCGCAAAGGTTTGACATCTTGAGATGTTTAGCTGCTCGAAATATTCGTAGGGTAAAGTTTTTAAGAACAAGTCCACTAGCTCTTCCCTCATGATAGTTGGTTTGACTTGAGTGGCTATTGCTCACCATCTCTAGGCGAAGGAATGTATTGGCTCATTTTCTTTTCTTTCAAGGTGCTTAATAAGTCTTCTTTGGTTGGTGCTGTAGCTATGTTGAATTTGTACTAGTGTAGAAATTCTTTTGCCGGATCCTCTCAACTATCATAATCCTCTATGTCCAGCTCAATAAACTAGTCTAAAGCGGTGCTTACCAAGCTTTTCTAGAATGTTTTCATTAAAAGCGAGATGTAATTGGAGTAATGTGCCATCTTGTTCAAGAAATACTTCAAGTATGCTTGGGGACAGCCTATCCCGTCGTACTTTCAAATGAATTCGAGCTCTTTGTAGTCAGCTGGGACTTTTATTTTTGCAAATGGAAAAATTTTATCAAAACGCGCCAATTCGTAGCCTTAGTTACTCAAACATTCCTCAATCTTTTCTAATCTCCTCACATCTTCCTCGGTCTTGCCTGCGGGTTTCTCTTTCTTCTCTCTTTTTAGGTCAATTACGACTGGTGGACTCTTAGGGAGTGCTTCCTTATTGGGCTCAGTACTAACTGCTTGATTGGCCTCCGAGTCAGTAGATGAGCCTGGATGTACAGCTGGATTAGATTCAGGTGCATCATGGTATTTTTCTTGCGTGGCAGTCATCATCACCTTCATCTCTGCAACCATGATAGCTACCATATTCATATGTGTCTCGAGATTGACTACCCTAGGAGCTAGCTCTTCATGCTCCATTCTTAACTTTTTTGTCTTACTATGAGTTCTCGTGACTTCAAATTATCACCTGTTTTCCAAACGGTAAGTCAGCAACAAAGTAATAAAGAAGTGAGGTTTAGAATCTAAAAACCTTTTTAATATCATGTTCATATGATATTAATGTAGAGAAAGGCTCGACCATGAGCCTCAGCCTCATGTGAAGGGTCTTTCTCTCCATTAATGGTGAATGAGCATGCTATTAAGAAGGGGTATAACCCATGATAATTATTTCCTATTAGATCAAGAAAAATATGATGCATGTGCATATATGAAAATGATAAGAGTTTATTACAGCTGGAGTGTCTTAAAGATGTTTAAAATGATAACATCCACATATTAAAACTAGATGGTGAAATCGTCTATACAATCTGGAGACATTTGGAGGATAGGGCATCCTCAGCTTCTTTCGATCATTCTGAGCCCCACACATAAGGTTCTTCATCTTCCTCGAAAGGTAGCGGTCCTATATCTTTTGGTACATATGGCTCTACTTCAGGTGGATTCGGGACGATATAATCAGGTACATAGGGTTCCACCATGAATTGTCGATATTCTTTAAACATCTTGATGTATTCCTTTGAAGCACGATAGGTGTTCATCTTTTCATCTACATGATTTGGCCATTCTATCTTTTCATCTACATAATCTGGCCATTACCACGGGTTATAATGCAAAATAAATGAGGATATGATGCAAATGTGATGAAAGAGCACTAATTCAATTTCATATCTTTTTTTGGTGAAATAAGGGTTAAACGCTTCTATTTGATCAAAAGAAGTTAATTAGAGAGTTTTAATCCAGATTTTTCTTAAAGGAAATTATGCAATTGATTAGAATCACCGAAATGATTGGAATTAAAGCCACTACCATACTAATCTACTAAAATCCCTTAGATGAGTCAAAATAGTGCGGATACACCTCACAAGATCTCTAGTACATCAAATCTAAAGGGATGAGATAGAGAGGATTCCCACATGCGAAAATTGAAAATCTAAAGTTTGGAAACAAAATCTAAGGTAAATAGGTGTGATAAACGCTAAGGATGCCCCAAATCATATCGAAAGTCATCTAGTTGAAACTGGGCTCCTTTGAGCTAGCACGTATATCCATCTATCTCGGAGTCACTAGATGATATTGCTAGAAGGTCATATCTAGACAAGGTGATTGGGCTCTTCGGTGTTACCTCCTTATTTGAAGATGAGTAAACGGCGGAATATGCCTTGTTAATTTTTCGTCCATGTCTCACCATGGCAGATCGTTTGAATTTTTTGGATAATGACCCTCTAAGTACCACCCTCGTGGTGCGTGGCTTCTTGATCATGAAGGGACACTCGGCTCTTGTCTTCGCTCTTTTAATGAGGCAACACTTCTTACCTTCTTGGATTTTGATCCATTCTTTGGCTTTGCGGTCTACCTCTAATCCACTAAAGTATGTTGCGACACAAAAATCTCTTCAGTGGAGAAGATTACGCCCAATGAGTTCCCTCATATGGGTGAATCCGAATGCTCCAAATGACTCTATATCAGTGACGTCGTGGCATTGAATATCCCATCGCTCCCTTGGGAACACCTCAGGAACTACGGATTGATTTAGGAAAACCATCCTTCTATCCTAAAAATGGCTTTCAAACCAATCACTTAGGTGATTTTCGAAATGATGCATGATATGTATGGAATGTAGAATTTAAAATGTATAGAAATAAATCACAAGTTGAAGGTATGATGACCTTATCAACCAGACCTTTTTTTTTTATTTTAGGTCTACCAACCATCCAATTCATATGCGCATGAGACAATGGGAGATTTGACTCTAGAAATCAAAAAAAGAATAGGATATGGACCTAAAAAGGCTCTCATTATTTGATTTGATAATTTTTACCAACAAGCGTAATCAAACATCAAGTGGAAAGAATCATCAACTCAGATAGCGAGGAGAATCAAATATGGTCAGCTCAGGCGCAATCAAACGCTAGAGTTTTCCATATTGATCCATATATATAGCAACCTATGAATAATTTTTCGTGGCTTGAGTTTAGGCCCTTGTGTGTGTGGGTGTTGTGACCCTCAAAATATGCAAGACATGCACAACATTTGATATCAAAATAGCGCTTTAATATTACGGAAATAAATAATCATCCACAAACTCCAACCTGCATAAAAACATGTCAGCAATCACTCCACCCGTTATAACTCACATCTGCAAAAACATTTAACACGCGTAATTAGGTGAATTATCTCACCTTCAAGAGCATCTGCAAAAAAATATATCAGAAAACACCCAATTTTTTGATCGGCTGAAGTCCTCTAATGGTTTAAAACTAAGTCCCTAGTGGAGTCGCCAATCTATCGCGACCCTCCTTACTAGGAACGAGGGGAGGCTATTGGATTACTAAGCCTCTCTATGATTAGGTTTAGTGCAGGTCCTCCCAAGCTCATATTAAATCACATCAGGGAAGAATTTTAAATCGAGATCAACCTTAATATGGTTGGGTGACATGTGATTAGCGTACATGCCATCAAAGTAGCCACTAATCATTTTTTGGAGAGTATGATTGGGAATCCTATCGAACGATTGGGAGAAATCATTCGATTCTATGAGACCCAGAGAAACAGGTTTGGGGACTTAGTTATGTCGATTCATTGACCAATGCCCTTTTAATACCTAAGTTAAGTAATTTCCTAATTTATAGATTTCATGCAGACGCCTTTTGGTAGAGGTAAGTCCTAAAAATCTAGAGGGTTCATGCAGGGGGATTATCTGTCCTATTCATTCATAATCATCAAAATAAGTGCGTAGTCAATGAATTATATGTGCAGATAAATCGCGATCAATCAATTAAATAAGCTATTAGAGTCCTAAAGGTTTGAGAATGCACCAATAGGTTCAGGATGATTTGGAAGATTTTGGTCAAATTGGAAGCAACATGGCCAAATTTTGACATCATTTTTCAAGGTTCGAGAACTCAAAAGTATGAAAATAGGTCAAATCAGTTGAATGTGGTCATTTCCTATTTTTCACAATTTTTGGAAATTTCAAGGTTCTAGATTTTTCTATTTTTATTTATTTTAAAAAAAATTTATTAATTTTTCGAACTGAGTTAGTTGACCTAACCCACAAACCTAAAGACTCAGTCCCAAACCCATGCGGGTTTGAATCGGTCTCAAAACGACACATTTTTTTTTATTTTTTTTTATGTTTTTTTAGAAATTTTATTGATTTTAATTTATGGACCTCAGGTGCGTCGGAGAATCAACCTAGCCCACTAGCCCAAAAATCCGACTAAACTTGAACGGATCAACCCGAAACAAACAACACAGTTTTGGGTTTTATTTGAATTTTCAAATGTTCGAATTTCTTTATTTTTATTCATTTTCCCTACTTAAAACTATCCTACAACTTTTGGGGAAGGCATGTGCCACAAAACTAACTGTTTGATCAAAAAGGATGTTCATTTTTTGAAAAATATTTTTATTAGAAAATGATTTTTTTTTTCTATTTATTTTGAAAATGGATTATTATTTTTTCAAAAAAAGTGGATTTCTTAACTCCAAAATTCCAAGATTTTGACAACGTGTCCGAAACAATCCACCATTGGAATCATATTTCCATTTTATTTACAGAAAAGGGAACATGACCCCCTCCAGCCTGACGGGGCGTTACGTAGCAGCCAATCTAGAGTACCCACGTCAGCGTTGATCGATCAACAAAGTTGACCGGGTCAACCCTGACTGAGGTTTGAAGAATGACAAAGAGCTCCCCGGATGCTGATACTTCACTGAGCCTCACCGCGTGGCCAAAATGGCCAAAACTCGCCTCATAATCCTCCCAATTCCAATTTAAACATCCCTAGTTAGCCTAACATTCAACAAACCTTAGTTTTGCAGCTACAATGTCCCCCGTTCCCTTACACTAGCCCTACCAAACTATATTGTCCGGTGAGAATCCCAACCTCTGACTTTCTACGTAACCAGCCAAGAAAATCATCAAGCATCATCATAAAGAGAGTCAGAAACTAACCTGAATAGAAATGGAGGTGAGGATCCTACAAAGTGGCTTCGCAGACTCGCAAAAGTTCAGACGGTCAGGAGGCCAGCTTGAGGTTTCCACAATGAAAATGCAAGACAATGACATAGAGAGAATTAGGAAGTGCACCAGGAGTAATCTAAATCGAAAATTTCAAAGAACCATGGCTTAGATTGGATTGTGCAATTAGCGATCAAGCTAGAGATGGTTTCGTATGATTACCTGATTTGGTGATGAATGACGCGTCGATTGGTTTTGGAGCTTCCTCTGGATCTAAGAAAGCTTCGAGGATCAATCTAGAGCCTCGGTTCTACTCCGTTCTTCATCATGAAATCCTCAAATCTCCTGGTTTTCCACCTCTCTAATGGAGTTTTTTCTTAGCTTCAAATCAAAGCTTTCTTCTCTCTCTTAGCTCCTCTACTTTGTTGCGAAGTTCCTTAACTGAAAGTAGCATCCTCAAACTGAATGGAACAATGTGCGACCTTTATAAGCCCCCAGCTCTCAACACTCAATTCATGCACGATGGAAAAACCAGACTTGGCTCTGGTTTTTTTTCTCGATCAAAAGGGTCAACGGGTAGACTGATTGGGTCAACCCGACCTAGTTGACCCCGATTTACAAATTTTTTGTTAATTCGACACAATTCGACTTTTTTTTTTTTGCCATTTTAAGCTCAAAATTGGATTCTATGATATGGAAACCACTAGGAAAAATAAGCTTGGGTCAAATTTGTTCATTTTTATGTAAATCCCAAATTTTTAGTTTGACCCGAAGACCCATTTTGCAAAATCAATCCTAGATGGCCTTTTTTTTGGAAAAAATAATTCCACCACTCAATTTAGAAGGCCAAAAAATAGGGGGTGATGTGCTCTGATTTTTTTATTTGTCACTAAAATTTGTTTATGTGTTTAGGGACTAATTTGCAAAGTTAAAATTGCATATTTTGGTCGTTTTTGTGAAATCTGATAATTTTGTGAAATTTTGGATTTGAATATAATTTGTGGAAAATAGAGGGGAATGTCATGACTCAAAATGTAAAAAAAAAAAAATTAAAGGGCTAAAATGAAATTTCTAGAATTTTTGGTAATTAATCCGAAAATGTGATTAACTAGGTAACCACAATTTCAAATTAAGTTTTTTGAATTTTCTTTGGCCAAAATGAAAATAAAATTAAAAAAATACTGATTATTTTTTTTCATATTTTTGTGGTCTCAAATACTATTTTTGGGAATTTTCAAGCATTTTCCCATTTTCTGAAAATATTTAAAATGCAAAAAACATGAAAAGTTATTTTTTTCGAAAATAGTGCCTTAGTCTTGGCCAAGGCTTCCAAAGTTTATTTTTTTAATTTTCTCATTTTTTCTTGATTTTCTAGGAATTTTCTAAAATAAAATGCTGAAAAATACTGAAAATATGAAAAATTATTTTTGGTAAAAAATGGTTCCTTATGGTTGGCCAAGGTCTCCAAAGTTAATTTTTCAAGTTTATGAATTTTGATGGATTTTCTAAAAATTTTCTAAAAATAAAACTGACTAAAAATCAGATGTCAACATTAACCAATAATCTTTTAACCATTACGATGTCCGATAATATGATTATCAATCTCAATAAGTAAAAAAATCACGATGTGAATGCCACCATCAAACGACCTAGAGATAATCCAAATCCAAAAAATATATGTCGCGACCCGAAAAATTATTCGAATTTTTAGGTTAACGGATTATCAGGTTAATTAGATTAACTAACTAACGCGGACCCTCCCAAGCCCTACCGAATCGCAATTTTGGTTTTTGCTTAAATGATTTTAAAATTTGGAGTCGCCACTAATCGTTCTTGGTAGGTCGATTAGAAACCTAAATAAATTAGTGGGAGAACTAATTTATTTCTGTGAACCAGAAAAATGAGTTCGGGGACTTCGTTATGCTAGATTACTCTAACGCCCTTTCGGTACCATTTTATTTCATGAAAAATTATTTGGGATGATTGGAAAAAGTTCGGGTCAAACTGACCAGAAGGGCCAAATGGTCATTTTTCAAAAATCGGAAAGTGAAAATATGTCAAACCAGTTAAATGAGGTCATTGTTTATTTCCTACAATTTCTGAGAATTTTTCTGAATTATTTCCTAATTTTCTGGAGACAATTTGCCCATGAGGGGAGAAACTATCATTTCATGAAGAAATGGGTATCAAAGTCACAAAATATGGGTCTGGCCATCAAAATTGACCATTTCCCATTTTCTGCAATTTTTGAGAATTTTTCAAATTTTTCGAGACAATTTGCCCATAAGGGTCAAAACCATCATTTTGAAAAGATCAGGGAGGAAAATCATCAAAAATAGGATTGACCAGTCGAAATGGCTCATTTCCTAATTTTTGAGATTTTTGAGAATTTTCTAGAATTTTTCAAGACAATTTGCCCATAAA
The DNA here is from genome assembly GCA_019149425.1 of Psidium friedrichsthalianum. Lineage (NCBI taxonomy): Eukaryota > Viridiplantae > Streptophyta > Magnoliopsida > Myrtales > Myrtaceae > Psidium > Psidium friedrichsthalianum. Next base: position 17,807 of record JAGVVM010019763.1, read on the forward strand.
GGGCAAAATCGTCATTTTGAAAATATCAGGAAGGGAAATCATCAAAAATAGGATTGGCCAGTCGAAATGGCTCGTTTGCTTGAGATTTTTCTGAATTTTCTTGAATTTTTCAAGACAATTTGTACATAAGGGGTAAAATCGTCATTTTGAAAATATTAGGAAGTGAAATCATCAAAAATAGGATTGGCCAGTCAAAATTGCCCGTTTCCTAATTTTTGGGGTTTTTCTGAATTTTCTTGAATCTTTTTTTCTTTGAATTTTTTAAATTTTTTTTTATTTTTATTTTTTTTTTATTTCTAATCCGAAGGCCACAGAGATGACACGTGGCAAATTTGTGGCCACCATATCAGAATACCAATCTCATGCATTCGAGCAATTAAACACGTATTCACTTAAAATAGATAATTAGCAAAGCTCACTCAATTAAAGGATAAAATGAGCATATCAAATTAAACTGAAATTACCATACTAATTTATCCAATGAGACGTGCATTGCGGATTAGGTCATATGAGATGTTCACATGCAAAGTGAAAACTAAGTCACGCTAGTAAAACATGGAGAAAGGTCAATAATCAAGCATGAAAAGCCTAATTGGACATAATGGGCATGCAAAGGTATTTTCCTACACATTTTCAATTTTCACTTCTGGAATTTTTAATCATTTGTTAATTGAAATAAAAAGAGGAAGTGGTTGGGCATCCGAATAGAGTTCGGACCAGGAACGAACCCAAGTCTCCTTAAACTGACTAAACCTAGCCCAATTCTTCGCTTTAATCAACCCAAACTCAAATGGAACAAACCGAAAACCCACATGTCATTTAGCCTAAATGAAATTAAGGCAGGGCAAAGACCCAACGAGAAGACTTACCAGCCCAAATTGATTGTCCTAGCCTCCTTCTTCTTTGGGAGTTCCTCGCCCATGAGGTAACCCGGCTGGGTTCACAACGCCATGCACCGAATGCTAGTAGCTCCCCTTTGCACTGAACTTGTAGAGAGTTTGGTGCGCATGCTAGCTTAGACAAGGGCTTCTTGATTTTTCACCCACGCATGACCTGCCCGTTTGTAGCACTAAACGGAAACCCGACTCTCTGCGATTTACTAATTTTTGCCGGATCAAGGAGTCCTTCAGATAAATATCTATGGCACGATAAAGACCATCATCTAATGGCTGAGCATAGTTCGGAATAGCAGCAGCAAGAGCCTCAAACTTGGTCAGCTTCAAATTAATATCAGGTGCAACCTCAGCAAGGTAACCATTAATCAACTTGGCCACCATTGTGACTGGAGTGATTGAAGCCGATGGTGAGTTAATCAACTAGTCATCATCAACTGCGCAAGGAGAGCCCTCACCAGTAGTTTGATCCATGGAGAGGAAGTGCTCCAGGATCTGCCGCACACAGTCGACATTGTAGAGAGTCTCTGTGGAATAAGAGAAACTGGGCATCAAGAGATCTTCCAGCGTCGCCTCATCAAGTTGCATCTCGACCCTTTTCTCTAGATTAGATACGCAAGAGGGGCTTGCACGTATAATCGTTGCAGTTCTAAGAAAACCGAATAAAAATTTGGTTGGGACAAGACCCTTTTGCATCGAAAGTAATCTATCCACTTCCTCTAGTAAATCCCTCTGCTCCTCCTCGGAAGGTGGAGCTCCAAGACTCGCAGATGCTAATAGGGTACTGGACTCAGCAATACCCTGATGCCGATTTAGTCCAAGAAGGTGCTTGCATGAAAAGTGAGGGACCCAAATGATCCCCAATTTAATGCCACGGTTGTCCACAGCTGAAATCAACCTTTTATAAAGAGTAAATCTCAGACTCGACACATCCTCATACCACCAATCCGAGCCCAGTGCTTACCCCATTCCAAAGTACACCGCTTCCTGGGCTTTGCATAGGCCCGCCATGGTGCATTACAAACCAGCCAAAGAGATTCAGGTCGGAGAATGCTTTTGTGGCCAGCGACTCGATACATCTCTTTATGATGTGGAGCTCATCAGCATGAGGGAGAATGACTTCACAGCTTTGAAGCGCCTTTAGAGAGTCTTTCCAATTTCGTAGGACAACTTGATTGAGAAAAGTTTTAGTCTTCGTAATTAGATTACCCTCACCATACTTTTCCGTCATTTTAATATGCTTGGAAGCACAACGAAGGTATACGACATTTGAGGTAGTGAGTTCGAGTTCCACTCCGTAGCAGAACTTGGCTATGAGCTCAAATGTCTCGTATCCGCTAGGGATGTCGGGCAGTCTTACTACACATTTTTTTTACCTTCTTCTGATGCCTCAGCAATCAATCTCCTCATAACCCCACTTCAGGCCTTCCCTTGCCGCTGAAATGCATCACTTTTAGACCGTAATTTGACACACGCTATTTTTCTCACAATTCAACACCCGTCGACTTGAGGATGCGACACCAAAGCTGAAGAACAAAAACCAACCCACTTCAAGCACTTTCTATCACCCACAAATTTTCAAGAACCTAGTCGGTCTAACCAAAACCCACCAAATTCTCAAATCCAACTGAAAAAGAAGCCACTTGAACTAATTTTTCTGCTTAATCTACCCTGAATCCTACAAATTCAGTACAATTCTTTTGGTCGAAGTAGCACCAGGGATAGCAATAATGCATGAACCTGAACTTTGGTCTCTTCAAAAATAGGAACACACTGAAGAAGCCATGGAGGCAAAAGAGACTCAGAAGGACTTCATTGAAGGACACAAAAGGCTCAAATGAAATCTCAGTCAGGAACCAGAAGTATTCTTTAACAGAACAAGAACTTGAGGTTAACCCACCCAGTAGTTCCTGTGTCCCCCAATCAGAAAATAAGGTACTAAATTTTCGGTGACGCCAAAGGCGAAACATGTGGTGGGAATAGACATTAAGTGGGAATATCCTTCGAGCAAGTTTGGACGAATTGTGGATGTTGAATCCAAAGCAAACCTGGTTGTGTATTTCCAAGCAATTTTCTTTGGAACGTCGGCAAGAAGGTAAGTAGTTTTTTTTTCGAGATAAGCGATGAAGAACGTCAAAATAATATCTATGGCGGAGAATGCATCGACAACATTATCGGTGATAGACAATGCTCTCGCTAGGTCTCTCATAAACCTAAACAAAAGGTGACACCCAATCTGTGTAAGCAACCAGAACAACAAGACCAGTCTCTCGTAACCTGTAATGACGATCGTAAGGCGAAATAATGAACCGCCATAGCTTGATTCGCAGGTTGCTTCGAGCGCCGAGAGGAGGCAAGATGCCTGTGGAGAGATTGTAGTTACTGCCATCGCAGAACGAGTCCTGGAGCTCTTCTTGATCGCACATGAGCGGGACCCTGGACACGCCTCCTATGGACGAAGCACCGACACCTCCATGGTTGACCTAGAGTAAGAACACCAAAGCCAAAGGGAAGAAGAAGAGCGGGCATGCTGGTGGCGCTCCACCCTCCACTTGCCATGAGAAATAATAATAAACGGACGTGGTGGACATCGAGATTATCCTCGGGCTCAACGTGATCGCTGCGACGAGGTACGTGTGCCTCTCCCTGGCTAGCTTCTTCGCGACATGCAAGATAACCCCGCGGTTCTTGTTCTCCGCAGGTGCTTGCCCTGCTTCTTTGTTCATCACCATGCAGAGTCTCCTCGGGCTCCTATTCCTCACGGGGTGATCATGTCTTCGCAAGTGAATTGCCAGAGAGAGAGAGGGACCAGTTAGGTTCGATTGGGTTTTAGAAAGGGGGGAACGGTCTCCGGAAAGGAAAGCTACGGCCGTGGACCAGAAAATTCCCACGACCATTGACTCAGAGCTCCCCCTCCCCTTCTTACTGCTACATCCGTCCTCATACTCCTCGCTGGAATCTACCTTGATGATAAGCCAGGAGCAAGCATGACAACCTTCTCCACGCCAGTTGACACTTCTGATTAACTGGGGTTGAATAGAACCTGATTCTTCCTAGGGACAAGGCAGTCTGGAGAAACCCAAACCATCCACACGTGTTGCTTCAGCATGACCTCCACCTATAGAGGTCATAAGACCCGAGAAACTACTACTCGTGTTACCGCTAGCTGCCATCTCCGATCCGAGAAAATTTAAAGTAGGATGCTTCGGGCCAAACTTGGTGGAGCCCCCATCATTAGTTCCTTCAAACCTAAACTCCCATTACAAGGAAGCCCTAGCCTGAGCCCAGCGTCAACAGAGGCATTTTCGTGCTCCATATTACTAGTGTTCCACTGTAATTTCTTGAATAACACAGCAGCTCCTGGGAAGGTTTACGAATTGGTCCTCCTAAGATACCTTCCTCCTTGAGCTCAAACGAGCTCCCCCCCCCCCCCCCTTTTGTTGCCTTTGGCTTTGTCTTCATCATCCCGGTACACCCCCGCGTGAGGGTTGATGAGCTCTTCTTCGTCCACGGATCACCAATGTGTCCTGTTGCTCTGGTTCTCAGCTCTGTGTAGGATGGTGGTGGTCCTTGTTGTTGTGTGCATGCTTTGCCGCTAAAACCAGAAGCTTCCTCTTCCAGTGCAAGGGACAAACCCCAACAAGTACTTTGTGAGGATCCCCCCAGAACAACGTGTCAAAAAAAATTTCTCTTGCAGTCCTCCATGCTCCGTTTTTTTTTTAAGGAAGCTTCACGTGCCCCCGAGAGAGCTGCCACGATAGAAGTTGCTCAAGCTCTAGCCCATCCTGCCGATTCATTCACCTTCTGGTTTCCTCGTTCCCTCGTGATCCCCTTGACAGGGCATCCCCTCATTTTCTCCAGCTGGTGCTTTTTTTGTGGGTGTATGGTAGCTAGAATGGTCCCTCTAGGGAGTGTCGGTAATGTACTTTTATGAAGGTGTCACTAGGGGCCTGAGAGAGATGGTTTTGTTTTCTTTTCGTCCCCTCTAAAATGGGGATGTTGCCAAGACTATTGAGAACAGAAGTGGATCCTCTTAGCTGTGAACTAACAATCTTTTGAGTTGAATCTAACCAACAGTTCTTGCCTCAAAGGGGTAGATGGTTCTTCTTCTTTGACTTGCTGGCTTGATACCGAGTAAAAACAGCTCCCTGAAGCCATTCATCCATTGAGGCATCAATTGTCCCAATTCCCACTTCAACCTTAGGTGTCCTCTTGGTTTCCTTTGAGAGTTGTCTTATCTACCCACAATTCATAAGCCAAGGAGGACAAGAGGGGCAATTTCTAAAGTAGCAAGAAACACAGATTCGATGCTGAGAGACCGCCAGCTTCAACAACTTCAATCGTTGTAGAGGATGTTTTGATATGGTTGCTAGTCTATTTCATAGATAATGGTGCCCGCGAGATCGAAATTTCCAGTCTGCAAGAACTTACTGACAGCAACAAATATAGGGAAAGGTAGCCTGAGTAGAAGTTGGAATTGACGCATTGTTGAAACCTTGAGGAGTTAGATCTTGAACCAACAAGTGATGATCAAAGGGAAGATGAACGCTGGCCTTGACGGCAATCACGTTGACCTCTGGATCTCCATCATTTTCGTTATTTAAAAACCAACAACCAGTTCGGTCTCTTCTCCTTTTCTGAGTGTGAATGATTCCCCCCACCATGTTGGTCTTTGAATTCCTTTTTTCTTCGTCTGGACTCATGCCATCGATAGGACCGAGATTCCATTAGGGGAGAGAGAGAGAGAGAAGTACCTTTAGTGAAATTACGACTGTAGTTGCAACCGAAAGCATTTGGAATTTTCTTTGACTCCCACTAAGCCTTTTTTTTCTTTTAGCTTTCTTGATTCTCACCCTTCTCCACCTGCTTTTCAACCACTTCATCTGATAAACTATCCACTTCTTTGGCCACTTTGTCCAGCTTCTCGTCAAAACCCTTCAGTCCACTTGTATACTACCTCAGCTTGTGATAGCTCCTCGAACAAATGCAGAGAGGTACCTAAATTTGATCATGCACAGCTACATTCTCCCATGCGAGCAACTACCGTTCTGCATAGCTTTAGTTTCCAATTATCACTCAATAGCAATAGCTTATACTCTTGAAGTGGCCATGACTAATTGCGAGTAATGAGCTGTTGTCCAAATCAAAGAAGTGATGTCATTTCTTCAAGCCTTCATTTTTAATGGCTCCTTCTAATTTCCGCTACACGTGAGGTTCTTATGGTCTTTGCAGCAGATGTGTCGCTGTACTATGTGAATTGGGCCAAGATGAAAATTTGGACTATTAGAGGACAATGTCACGACTCCAGAAATGCGAAATAAAAAATTACAGAGCTAAAATGAATTTTCTACAATTTTTACAATTAATCTAAAAATGGGATTAACAAAGTAATTCCCGATTCGAAATTAATTTTTGCATTTTTTCTTTGGCCAAAATGAAGAAAAATAAAAATAAAATACTGACCATTTTTTTTATATTTTTGTGGCCTCAAATGCAATTTTTTAAATATTTTTCTAATTTCTAAAAAATATTAAAAAATGAAAAAATATGAAAAATTACTTTTTGTTAAAAAATGGTTGCTTAGGCTTAGGTAGGCTTCCAAAGTTGATTTTGCAATTTTTTCATTTTTTCTTGATTTTTTTATGAATTTTTGAAGACAAAGATGCTGAAAATATTGAAAATATGAAAAATTATTTTTTGATCAAAATTGGTTCCCTAGGCTTGGCCAAGATCCCCAAAGTTAATTTTTTAATTTTATGAATTTTTATGGATTTTCTATTATTTAAAAGAGAAAAGGTAATTAAAAATTAGATGTCAACAATATCTAGCATCTCAGGTTAAGTCATACCAGAGAAGACGGAATCGATAAGTTGAGTGAAGATAGATATATTAATCCGTCTGATTTTGAACCGTACTCAGCTTGCGAGGCATGTCTTTAAGGAAAAATAACCAAAGTGCTCTTTATGGGACAAAGTGAGCAAGTTGCCGATATACTTGGGTTGATATATTTAGATGTATGTAGACTAATCAATGAGATTGTTAGAGGCAGTTATTCTTACTTCATTACATTTATCGATGATTGCTCACAGTATGGTTATTTATACTTGATGAAGTATAAATCTGAATCATTTGAAAAGTTTAAGGAATTCAGAAATGAAGTTAAGAAATAAACAGGAAAGAGTATTAAAGCCCTTCAATCTGATCGATGTGATGAATACCTTAGTGCTGAATTCTTGGATTATCTCAAGCAAAATGGCATTCTATCACAATGGACATCTCTGTGACTCCATAACATAATGGTGGCTTAGAAAGAGCAATCATACCCTATTAGATATGGTGCGATTCATGATGAGTTAACTGATTTGCTTGTATCCCTTTAGGGATATGCCCTTGAAACCACTGCAATATACTGAACAGAGTGCCATCCAAATCAGCCACTACTATACCCTTATGATGGTATGGTAGGAGACCAAGTCTTAATCACGTTAAGATTTGGGGCTATCTAGCTTTCGTTAAAAAGCTGAAGACAAATAAATTGGAGGTAAGGTCTGAACAAGGTTGCTTCATTAGGTGTTCAAAAGAAAGTCTTGGATATTATTTTTATTTTCACTATGGTCAAAGAGTCTAGGTCAGTAGGCACACTACCTTTTTGGAGAATCAGTTCATCTAAAAAGGTAGCGCTTGACGCAAAAATGTTTTTGTAAGTATAGCAACCAATGAAGCACCTGCTATTCAAGTTCAGACACTAATCTTTGGTTCAGTGGAGCTTTTGATACAATCTCTTAGGAGGAGTATGAGAGAGTCTCGTCCTCCTATACATTATGGATACTGAGTTAAGGATATTCAACTATTATTTATTGTTAATGAGAGTGATGAGCCAAGTGAACCTTACACCTATGAGGAAGCAATGTCAAACGTCAACTCTATTAAATGGCTTGAGGCCATTAATCTAAAATGGACTCTATGTATTCCAATGATGTATGGACATTGGTTGACCCGCCTAATGGTATTGTACCAATTGGGTGTAAGTGAATCTTCGAAAGGAAGATTAACGCTGATAGTCAAGTTAAAACATACAAAGCAAGACTAGTGGCGAAAGATTATCATCAGAAAGAATGTGTCGACTATGATGAAACCTTCTCACCCATAGCCATGTTGAAGTCCATTAGGATCTTATTGGCTATAGCTGTATATTTGGATTATGAGATATTCCAAATGGAACGTAAAGCAACATTCTTGAATAGATTTATAGAAGAGGATATCTATATGGAATAACGTCAATGTTTTGAATCTCTTGGTGAAACCCATAAAGTGTGCAAGCTGAAGAGGTCCATTTATGGAGTCAAACAAACCTTCAGGAGTCTTATATAAAAAGCTTCATCCATTTGATGAAGTAATCAAATCGTTTGGCTTCGTCAAAAATCCGAATGAACTTTGTGTATATAAAAAGCTCAGTGAGAGCACTATTGTGTTTCAGTATTACATGTCCATGACATACTTTTAATTGATAATGGTATACTAATGCTATCATCTATCAACTTGTTCTAGTCGTAGAAATTCTTCATGAAGGACTTATAAAAAGCGACTGTTGATATCTGATTTTTGGTTGGTTTTATTTTCAAATTTTTTTGAAAAATCAAGAAAAAATCACAAAATTGAAAAATCAACTTTGAAAGCCTTAGCTAAGCCTAAGAAACCATGTTTGAAGAAAATATAAATTTTCATTTTTTTTTCTTTTAAATATTTTTTTAGAAAATAGAAAATACTTGAAAATTCACAAAAAATTGCATTTGAGGCCACAAAAATAAAAAAATACTTAATATTTTATTTTCATTTTTTTGGAAGAAAATTTGAAAAAAATTAATTCGGAATTATGATTTGCTTAATTAATCATATTTTCATATTAATTTCAAAAATTATATAAATTTCATTTCAGCCCTTTAATTTCCCATTTTTGCATTAGAGTCATGACATTCCCCTCTATTTTTCAAAAACTATATTTTCGTCCAAAAGTTCACCGAATTATCAGATTTCGCAAAAAAAAAAAGCCAAAATACACAGTTTTAATTTTTGCAAATTAGTCCCTAAAACAAATAAAATGCAATTAAATTTTATAGGGACTAGATAAAAAATCAAGGCACGTCACCCCATAGTTTTGTCCTTTTGGATTGAATGGTGGCATTAATTTTTTTTTGTTGGTAGAAAAGGCCATCTAGGGTTTGGTTTTTGTAAAATGGATCCTCAGGTCTACTTGAAATATTAGGGTTTTTGTGTATTCCGTGAAATTTTTATGGGGAAAATGCCATTTTTGATAAATTTCATGTCCCTAAGTCCAATCTTGTGGTTTGATTTGAAAAAAAAATTAAATTTTTAAGGACAATTTAGTCATTTTAGTTCAGTTGGGTCATCACGTCGGACAAGATCCGACCAATGACCTGACTAGTGAATAGTCCATCTTCCCAATGGCTTCAAGTTAGTTAACTCAGCCGAGATTTGACACCTAAATTGGAAGGTCAAAATGGCCATGATTGGAGGAGCTTGTGGAGGTGTTTTTGTGTGCCACATTCCCACTTCAATCGACACCACTTCAAAAGCCAATGGTAGTGCAGAGCAGGGCGAAACAGCTTGATTAATGACCGACAGTCCATGGAGTTCACTTGAGCACTTGCGGTCCAAATTGGACATCAATTGGTGTATGTTGGAGATGCAAATGGATCTGACGACGTCATTCATCGCCGTCCGACCTCAGGCTATCAAATGCACGTGTGGTGCATGTGTAATTTCAAGTTGGTCACACAACTTCAACGCGAACAAAAATAATTCAAGATTGGATATAACCAAATGGACGCGCTTTGATCAAGGAGGAATTCATTGTCGTTCTCATAGGAAAAAAAACAATAAAGAAAGTGAAGAGGGAGAGAGAAACCTCTCTACGAGATGATCATCGCCATTTTTAGACCTAACTGTGGAGCTCAATCACGGCAATATAGGCCAAATCGAAGCATGAATTCACTCTTGGGAAGCTCTTTCTCAACTCTAGGAAGTGATCGGATTACTTCAGTAGTTCGATGATCCCGAAACTGTGAGTTTCGAATTCTTGAGCTCCACTCTATGCATCAATGTGAAACTCATCTCCAACCATCTTCTCTAATATTTTTGAGGCATTTTGCTTGTTGAGCCATTGTCGCGACCCGAAAGAAACTTAATTTTTACGCGATCTGTGAACAGATTATCAGGTTAATCAGATTAACTAACCTAACACGGACCCTCCCAAGCCCTCCGAATTAGCAAATTTGGTTTTTTGTTAATTGATTTTAAAATTTGGACTCGCCACTACGTTCTTGGTAGTCGATTAGAAATCTAAACAAATTAGCAAAAGAACTAATTTATTTTTGCGAACCAGAGAAAATGAGTTCGGGGACTTGGTACGCTAGACTTGCTCTAAAGCCATTTCGGTACCATTTATTTCATGAAAAATCATTTAGGAGATTGGGCAAAATGTTTGGATCAAACTGATAATAAGGATAAAAGGTGATTCTAGAGGATCGAAAATTGAAAATAAGGCAAACCAGTGAGTGTCAAGTCGTTCCTATTTCCACAATTTTTGGAATTTTTTCTGAATTATTCTTTGATTTTCTAGAGACAATTTTGCCCCTATGAGGGGTACAACTATCATCTCATGGAAGAAACATGAGAGTCAAAGTAACAAAAAAATATGGGTCTAGCAGTCAACAATGACATCTTCCAATTTTTGCACATTTTTTTGATAATTTTTGAAATTTTCAAGACGTTTGCCCATAAGGCATATCGTCATTTCAAAAGACGAGAACGAAAATCACCAAAAATAGGATGTTTTTTCTCCTGGGGGGGGGTTGGAAAACTTTTAAGGGGGGGGTTTGAAAAAAAAAAAAAAAAAATAAAACAAAAAAAGCGGATCGTTTCCTAATTTGAAATTTTCTGAATTTTGCTGAGAAAATTTGCCCATAAGGGCAAAATCGTTCATTTTGAAAAGATCAGGAAGGAAATTCACCAAAAATAGGATTGACCAGTCAAAATTGGCCTGTTTTCCTAAATTTTGAAATTTTTGAATTTCCGAGGCAATTTCGACATAAGGGGCAAAATCGTCATTTTGAAAATGATCAGGAAGGGAAATTCACAAAAAATAGGACGGCCAGTGCGAAATGGCCGTTCTAATTTTTTGCGATTTCTTTCTCCACATTTTTGAAATTTTCGAGACAATTTACCAATAAGGTCGAAAATGTCATTTGAAAAGACACGAAGGAAATCCATTAAAGATGGGATTAGCCAGTCGAAAAATTGCCTGTTTCTATTTTTTGAGATTTTTTCTAATTTTTTGGGACAATTTACCATAATAGGACGAAATCTATTCTGAGAAGATTAGAAAGGAAAATCATAAGAGATAGGATAGCCAGTCGGAAACTGGCCCGTTACTATTTTTGAGATTTTCTGAATTTTCGAAAATTTTCGAGACCAATTACCCATAAGAGGCAAAATCGTCCATTTTGAAAAGATCGGGGAGGAAATTCATAAAAAACTAGGCTGCCGCGTCTTGATAAATGGCCCGTTCCAATTTTAGATT
>JAGVVM010019765.1:0-16697 GCA_019149425.1 Psidium friedrichsthalianum
AAACAGAGTGCCATCCAAATCAGCCACTACTATACCTTATGATGGTATGGTAGGAGACCAAGTCGTAATCACGTTAAGATTTGGGGCATCTAGCTTTCGTTACAAAAGCTGAAGACAATAAATTGAGGTAAGTTCTGAACAAGGTTGCTTCATTAGGTGTTCAAAAGAAAGTCTTGGATATTATTTTTATTTTCACTATAGGTCAAAGAGTCTAGGTCAGTAGGCACACTATCTTTTTGGAGAATCAGTTCATCTAAAAAAGGTAGCGCTTACGCCAAAATAGTTTTGTAAGTATAGCAACCAATGAAGCACCTGCTATTCAAGTTCAGACACTAATCTTTGGTTCAGTGGGAGCTTTTGATACAATCTCTTAGGAGGAGTTATGAGAGAGTCTCGTCCTCCTATACATTATGGATACTGAGTTAGGATATTCAACTATTATTTATTGTTAATGATAGTGATGAGCCAGTGAACCTTACACCTATGAGGAAGCAATGTCAAACGTCAACTCTATTAAATGGCTTGAGGCCATTAATCTAAAATGGACTCTATGTATTCCAATGATGTATGGACATTGGTTGACCCGCCTAATGGTATTGTACCAATTGGGTGTAAGTGAATCTTCGAAAGGAAGATTAACGCTAATAGTCAGTTTAAAACATACAAAGCAAGACTAGTGGCGAAAGATTATCATCAGAAAGAATGTGCGACTATGATGAAACCTTCTCACCATAGCCATGCTAAAGTCCATTAGGATCTTATTGGCTATAGCTGTACATTTGGATTATGAGATATTCCAAATGGACGTAAAGGCAACATTCTTGAATAGATTATAGAAGAGGATATCTATATGGAATAACGTCAATGTTTGAATCTCTTGGTGAAACCATAAAGTGTGCAAGCTGAAGAGGTCCATTTATGGAGTCAAACAAACCTTTAGGAGTCTTATATAAAAAGCTTCATCCATTTGATGAAGTAATCAAATCGTTTGGCTTCGTCAAAAATCCGAATGAACTTTGTGTATATAAAAAGCTCAGTGAGAGCGCTATTGTGTTTCAGTATTACATGTCCCATGACATACTTTTAATTGATAATGGTATACTAATGCTATCATCTATCAACTTGTTCTAGTCGTAGAAATTTTCATGAAGGACTTATGAAAAGCAACTGTTGATATCTGATTTTTGGGTTGGTTTTATTTTCAAATTTTTTTGAAAAATCAAGAAAAAATCACAAAATTGAAAAATCAACTTTGAAAGCCTTAGCTAAGCCTAAGAAACCATGTTTGAAGAAAATATAAATTTTCATTTTTTTTCTTTTAAATATTTTTTTAGAAAATAGAAAATACTTGAAAATTCACAAAAATTGCATTTGAGGCCACAAAAATAAAAAAATACTTAATATTTTATTTTCATTTTTTGGAAGAAAATTTGAAAAAAATTAATTCGGAATTATGATTTGCCTTAATTAATCATTTTTCAATTAATTTCAAAAAATTATATAAATTTCATTTCAGCCCTTTAATTTCCCATTTTTGCATTTAGAGTCATGACATTCCTCTATTTTTCAAAAACTATATTTTCGTCCAAAAGTTCACCGGAATTATCAGATTTCGCAAAAAAAAAAGCCAAAATACACAGTTTTAATTTTTGCAAATTAGTCCCTAAAACAAATAAAACTGCAGTTAAAATTTATATAGGGACTAGATAAAAAAATCAAGGCACGTCACCCCATAGTTTTGTCCTTTTTGGATTGAATGGTGGCATTAATTTTTTTTTTTTTTGTAGAAAGGCCATCTAGGGTTTGGTTTTTGTAAAATGGATCCTCAGGTCTACTTTGAAATATTAGGGTTTAGTGTTTTGGTGTAATTTTCGGGGAAATTTATTATGATGGGAAATGCCATTTGTCTGATAAATTTCATGTCCGCTAAGTCCAATCTTGTGGTTTGATTTGAAAAAAAATTAAATTTTTAAGGGACAATTTAGTCATTTTAGTTCAGTTGGGTCCATCACGTCGGAGAAGATCCGACCCAATGAACTGACGTGAATAGTCCATCTTCCCCAATGGCTTCAAGTTAGTTAACTCAGCGAGATTTGACACCTAAATTGGAAGGTCAAAATGGCCATGATTGGAGGAGCTTGTGGAGGTGTTTTGTGTGCCACCTTCCCCACGTCAATCTACACCAACTTCAAGCCAATGGTAGTCGGAGCAGCGGAAACAGCTTGATTAATGACTCGACAGTCCATGGAGTTCACTTGGCCACGGCGGTCCAAATTGGACATCAATGGTGTATGTTGGAGGTGATGCAAAATGGATCTGACGACGTCAATCATCGCCGTCCGACCTCAGGCTATCCAAAATGCACGTGTGGGCATGTGTAATTTCAAGTTTGGTCACACAACTTCCACGCGCGCACAAAAATAATTCAAGTTGGATATAACCAAATGGACGTGCTTTGATCAAGGAGGAGATTCATGTCGTTCTCATAGGAAAAAAAACAAAATAGAAAAGTGAAGAGGGAGAGAGAAACTCTCTCTACGAGATGATCCATCGCCATTTTAGACCTGAACTGTGAGAGCTCAATCACGGCAATATAGGCCAAATCGAAGCATGAATTCACTCTGGGAAGCTCTTTCTCAACTCTAGGAAGTGATCGAACTTACTTCAGTAGTTCGATGATCCCGAAAACTGTGAGTTCGAATTCTTGAGCTCCACTCTATGCATCAATGGTGAAACTCATCTCCAACCATCATTCTCTAATATTTTTGAGGCATTTTGCTTGTTGAGCATTGTCGCGACCCGAAAGAAACTTAATTTTTACAATCGAGTGAACAGATTATCAGGTTAATCAGATTAACTAACCTAACACGGACCCTCCCAAGCCCTACCGAATTGCAACTTTGGTTTTTTGTTTAATTGATTTTAAAATTTGGACTCGCCACTAATCGTTCTTGGTAAGTCGATTAGAAATCTAAACAAATTAGCAAAAGAACTAATTTATTTTTGCGAACCAGAGAAAATGAGTTCGGGGACTTGGTTACGCTAGATTGCTCTAACGCCCTTTCGGTACCATTTTATTTCATGAAAAATCATTTAGGATGATTGGGAAAAGTTTGGATCAAACTGATCAGAAGGATAAAATGGTCATTTCTCGAGGATCGAAAAGTGAAAATAAGTCAAACCATTGAGTGTAGTCGTTCCTTATTTCCACAATTTCTGAGAATTTTTCTGAATTATTTCTTTGATTTTCTAGAGACAATTTGCCCATGAGGGGTATAACTGTCATCATGAAGAAATGAGAGTCAAAGTCACAAAATATGGGTCTAGCCAGTCAAAATTGACCATTTCCCATTTTTTTGCAATTTTTATAATTTTTTGAAATTTTTCAAGACGATTTGCCCATAAGGGGCATAATCGTCATTTCAAAAAGATCAGGAAGAAAATTCACAAAAATAGGATTGACTAGTCGAAATGGCCGTTTCCTAATTTTTGAAATTTTTCTGAATTTTTCGAGACAATTTGCCCATAAGGGCAAAATCGTCATTTTGAAAAGATCAGGAAGGAAATTCACCAAAAATAGGATTGGCCAGTCGAAATGGCCCGTTTCCTAATTTTTGAGATTTCTCACAATTTTTGAAATTTTTCGAGACAATTTACTCATAAGGGGCGAAATCGTCATTTTGAAAGATCATTAAGGAAAATCATTAAAGATGGGATTAGCCAGTCGAAATGCCCGTTTCCTAATTTTTGAGATTTTTCTTAATTTTTTGGACATTTACCCATAAGGGACGAAATCTTCATTTTGAGAAGATCAGAAAGGAAAATCATCAGAGATAGGATTAGCCAGTCGAAATAGCCCGTTTACTAATTTTTGAGATTTTCTGAATTTTTTGAAATTTTTCGAGACAATTTACCCATAAGAGGCAAAATCGTCATTTTGAAAAGATCGGGGAGGAAATTCATCAAAAATAGGACTGGCCGGTTAAAATGGCTCGTTTCCTAATTTTTAAGATTTTTCTGAATTTTTTGAGACAATTTGCCCATAAGGGGCAAAATCGTCATTTTGAAAAAATCAGGAAGGGAAATCCTCAAAAATAGGATTGGCCAGTCGAAACGGCCCGTTCCTAATTTTTAGATTTTATGAATTTTTTGAGACAATTTGCCTGTAAGGGGGCAAAATCGTCATTTTGAAAAGATCGAGAAGGAAATTCATCAAAAATAGGATTGGCCAGTCGAAATGGCCCGTTTCCTAATTTTTGAGATTTTTCTTAATTTTTCGAGACAATTACCCATAAGGGGCAAAATCATCATTTTGAAAAGATTGGAAGGGCAAAATTGTCGAAAATAGGATAGACTAGTTAAGATCGCCTATCTCCTAATTTTTGAGGCTTTTTGACGAATTTTGGAATTTTCTAATTAATTAAATTTTTTGGAAATTTTTTTAGAATTTTTTAATTTTTTTAATGATTTTCTTTATTTTTTTATTTTTTATTGCATTTTTTTTATCGAGTCAGGTTGACTCGGCTCACGCTATAGGAGTCCAACTCGAGCCTTAAGACACAAAGGCCATGCTTTGGGCCGAAATCAAATTTCATTTTTCTTTGTTCAATTTCCGTTTCTAACGGGTCCATTCCTAAGTTTTGAACTTGGCCCAAAATCTTTCTATCCCAACCTAGGAAAACAACCTCAACGTGGACAGTTAGACCAACCCTTTTATTACCCACATTGTCATTTTTCTATTTGTTTGCATGGTCTTCTCAATTTGATTGCTCCTCTTTAGTTTCATTCTGTCATGAGCGAGGACATGAACTTACATTCACAATGAGACATGATACTCTCAATTCCATCACCAGTTCACCACTAACATTAACGAAAGCTGAACCATCTTGTATGAGGTGAAACCCGATACTTGCATATTCGTGTATGAAACTCATTGATTAACGCCCCTTTTGCGACTGAAAAATAACAGAACACCACATAGCTAATAAAAAAACAAACTTTCTAGTACTGGGAGTTGAATCAAGCAAATTATCGTATCCACAGTCAAGAGATAATCCCAGGGGATGGCAAGTTGGCACCTTAAATGTATAGCATAAATGTAAAACAAAAGAAGTAAGAGAGCTACCTGTGGCGAATGTATTACCAATTCCTTCTCGATGATCTGCACATTCGGGTGCATTTCTAGGACGCTTCACTCGAGTTCACCCGGCACCTTAACCAAAGTGATTCCTTCCGAGGTTTCAATCTGCCCCAGTCTGTCGATTTTCTTCAGCTTCATGCAGCCCTTTATTTCCGAGTCTTCGAGACCCCGCGAACCTTTTGGGGCAGGGACCGAAGCATAGAGGAGGAGGACACTGGAACTTCTTCGCATTGTCGGTTACGTAGGACGCATGCAGTGAAATATTGGGAGGTCCATCTTTCTCACCGTGTTGCCTCCCATCGAGTTCAGCAGCACAGAACCATCACACCCTCTGATGAAGCAGTCGTGGAATTGCATTCTCAAGAGCGTAGCTGGAATAGCTTTGTCATCCATCATGGCCTTCTTGACAGCAGCTGTGATTATAGCCTTAAGTAGAACAACTGGGGATGCCATATCTAGAACTTTTTCTGAGCAGACTTTACCAGTCACGCAAGGATAGTACTTCCTGATAGAGAATGTTGATGAGTGTGGAGGGTCCATGAGGTATTCTTGGATGGTGGCCGAATTCTTTTGTGGCATCACTAGGACTATGATGAGGAAGATCGTGGTGGTAACCAGCATTTTCCAGCTCAGCCATCTAAGAGTTCCCCTTTTTTTTTTTTGTTTCTCCTCTCCTCTCCACGCCAGCAACGGCCACCTCCAGTCTTTTTGTTCTCGGTCCCTTACAAACGCTAGTTCGCCTTTCGAGTTGGTTCACCTGGATTTCCAGCTGACGCTGAAGACGGAGCTCGCATTCCCCCTTAGTCTCAATTGTTTTGGCATAGAACAATATAGGGGACAAAGATATGTTGCCCTCTGTTTTTCTTTTTTTTTCTCTGTTTTAGACGAATAACACCCTCCCCTCCTCCACCGTGGGATTGGCTTCTCTCAACGGAGATCCTCCTCTCTCTCTTTTTTTCTTTCTGACCGAGAATCCCCACTACTCAAACGTCCTCCACCTCCTCTGCCCATTCTATCTTGAACACTAAGAGCTTCATAATGTATGCCCTTCTTGCAGTACAACGCTATCAGCGTATTGTACGTGAAAAGGTCAGGATGTACACATTTAGACTCCATTTCAATCAATATCTTTTTCTGCTTTCTCCGTGTCCGCAGACTTGCAACAAGCATGAATCAGCACGTTGTATATATGAATGTTTGGTACAACCCCGAGTCTAGCCATCTTCTTGTATAATTTCCACACCATATCAGTCAATCGATCCTTCATTAAAGAACTCAACAACACAGTGCAGGCATGCAAATGTGGCTTAAGGCCGCACACTCTCATGTGCTCGAACGCCCTACTGCATCCTGGGTCATCCTGGAATTTGCATAAAATATCACCAGCTAGCTGAAAACCTGCGAATTAGCATCCGAGTCATCATGTGCCCTCACCAGAGCTCCCAAAACTGACGGGGACAACAAAAAAAAAATCCTTTTGAATGATTTTCTTGAGCAGGTCCTGGGCACACTTGAAGTGTTTGCGCTTGGTGAGGATGAGAATCATCGTCCATGAGGGTTACAAAGAGTGCTTGTGCACGGCATGGATTCCACGTTCTTGAAGAATGCCAACAAATGAGAAGGGTTAGGATTGTGGAGTGAGAAGTTCCGGAGAACCTCCTGAATGATTCCCCACGGCGAGGACCGAAGGGAGCCTCGGGTGGAAGGGATCATTGTTTTATTTTTTCAGAGTCCCCTTTGCTTCATCCTTTCTTGCCTTCTTTTCCACTGAAAATCTGTTCTTTTTCTCTATTCTCCTCCCCTCATGATGCTTTTTTTTTTCTCCTTTTTGACCGACCCCCGCCCTCGAGTCTCCAGCATTTTAATGTATATCTGGCCCCTGCAAATGATGCCCCCAAGACCTCTTCTTGCAACCATGGTCCCATCAGCTTTGTGATTATTGAATGCAAATTCGGTGTGGAGTTAGCACATTCGATTTTCACAACAACATTCAATTCGCATCACCGCCCTTCAGATTAGGGGTGAGCGTTCAGGTTCCGCACAGGTTCTACCTGGAACCTGGAACCTACCCGTCTATACCAGGTTCCTCATTTTTAGGAACCTGGAACCTACCCTGCATATCTTGGAACTAGAACCTACCCTGTCACAGGTTCCAGGGTCGGTTCCAGGTTCCACATGTATTCTTAGTTGAACGATTACAGTGAATAATCACATTTAGTGACCGTTACTTACTGTTAAAATTTACTGACCACAACTTATATTTAGAGACGAAAAATATGAAACATTAACAAGTAAAAATCTTAATGATAAAGTGGTTCCGGATTACACACTCAAGCATTGGATATTATGGAATACCGCAGGATGACGCAAAGACATATACCAAGAAAAAAAATATAAAAACTTACTCCAGGGTCCAGGTTCCGGTTCCAGGTTCCCACCTACCTAGAACCTGGAACCTACCCGTCAGAACAGGTTCCGTAATTTTTGAAACCTAAAACCTACCCTCCATACCTTGGAACCTGGAACCGATCGGTTCCATCGGTCCGGTTCTTCAGGTTCCAAGTTCTACCCTGGAACCATGCTCACCCTACTTCAGATAGTCTTGTCTCTTTTTTTCTTTTTTCCTTTTTTTTTAGGAACTTGTGCATCTTTTACGAAAGAAACATCATAAAAGTCACTTTATTCTCCGCCCAAACTTGATATCATCCCAGTCCTTATCAGTGATGGAAGGCAATGCAGTGTTTCGTCCGTCGTGGAGCTCCACCTTCCACTTTGTTTTCTTTTCCTCTTCTTTTATGATGGTGTCTCCCACGAGCTCTCCTCCTCTCTGATTTGCAGTGTAATCAAATGAATTCTCCTCACATATCTTGTTGCCAAATTCGAACTGTGACAATTCACCGTGGCCCCCCACCTCCTTTGTCCAGATTCTCTGTCCAGTCCTGTCCGCATATTCAACTTTGGCTCTAGCATTTTACATGACGCTCAGTCATGCGTTCCGCGACCCTTAACGTACCCCTCTCTTTCGGGACCTTTCTTGCTTGCTTTTCGATCTTGCCCATCTTGGCCATGCTCTTGTGTAGAAAATCTAGAGATATGAGAGTAACCCATCAAAAGATAAATTGATTTCGAAAACTGAATGCAACAACGGAAAATACACCATTAGGTCATTGAAAAATTTGGACTATTAGAGGACAATGTCACGACTCCAAAAACGCAAAAAATCAAAAAAATTACAGAGCTAAAATGAATTTTTTATAATTTTTTCAATTAGCCTAAAGATGAGATTAACAAAGAATTCCCGATTCGATATATATTTTTTGTAGATTTCTTTTGGTAAAAATGAAGAGAAAATTAAAAGAAAAATACTGACTATTTTTTCATATTTTTGTGGCCTAAATGCAATTTTATTTTCAAATATTTTCCTAATTTTCGAAAAAATATTAAAAATGTAAAAAATATGAAAAATTATTTTTTGTTCCAAAATGGTTACCTAGGCTTGGCCAAGGCTTCCAAAGTTGATTTTTCAATTTTCTTATTTTTAATTGATTTTCTATGAATTTTCGAAATAAAATGTAGAAAAATACTGAAAATATGAAAATTATTTTTTGGTTAAAATTGGTTCCCTAGACTTGGCTAAGGTCCCAAAGCTGATTTTTTAATTTTCTGAATTTTTATAGATTTTCTATTAATTTTAAAAAATAAAATACAGAAATACTGAAAATATGAAATATGAAAATTTATTTTTTGGTCAAATTGGTTCCCTAGGCTTGGCCAAGGTCTCCAAAGCTGATTTTTTTAATTTTCTAAATTTTTATATATTTTCTATTAATTTTTAAGAGAAAATGTGATTAAAAATCAAATGTCAACAAACATTGCTAGGTGTCATTGCATTCTCTTTTTGCATCAATTTTACATGAGATCTCCAACTTCGTTTGACTATCGTGACTTGGCCAGAGAGAACTGGTGATTAAGAGCTCGATTGGAGCTCGAGGTAAGTTTCCTAGACCTCTTATGATGCTTCATGTTGAATGAGTCCCATTGTTATGCTTTAGATTGCATGTTAGGGTCGCCATTGTTACTCTCTATGTAAGCTTCAATATCTTGCTTTAGCTGTTAGATCTAGATAGTTCGCGGATACGTTGATCTAGAGGTTTAGATGAGTTGATAGGTGCCGATTTTACGCCGATCAACCTTGGTTTCACAGTTGATTGAAGAAGATGTCTTTTGAGCCGTCTATTCTATTTTAGCTCATTCGGGGAAGATGACGCCACATCATATGTTGACTTAGTCAACGGTGATGTGGCGCTAATGTAGCAGTGCCACGTCAGTTTGTCGACTCGATCAAAGCTGACATGGCATGCCATGTCAATTAGGTTTTATAACTGATTAAAAAAACCAGATCGGATGGTTGGCGTTAGGCCACGTGTCATGATTCAAGATTTTCTGAGAAATTAAAAATCATTTCAGATTATAAAATCTTTTTCATAAATAAAAATAAAAAATTTATTGAACTACCAGGATCAAGTCTCCTCGTTTAAATTTGTCCGTTGGATCTAGTGTGCTATTTGGATGGCAAGGATCTAGTCTTAAACGTGATCCTAACCATAGGTTTTGGTAATCAAGTTGGCTGGCTCAGATTTAGTCAGGCTTGGATCTATGCCATCCATTTTAATCATCTGATCCAATGACTGTGGATTAACCGTGTGGGAGTTTTCAACCATTGGATCCTACGATAATAAAAGATTCGGAGAAAATCCTAAAAAAATAATAAAAAAATCCAATCCGATCTCATTTTAGGCTTGGGTCAAAACCCGCGTAGGTTTGGGTTGGGTTTTGAGTTTATCGGAAGGGTCGACCTGACCCGGTTCGAAAAATTAAATAATAATAATAATAAACAATAAAAATTCAGAAAATTCAATAAAATGCAAGAAAAAAGGAAAAATTCGTAAAAATCATAAAAAAAAATCCTTAAAATTCCATAAAAATTAGAAAAATTCAAAAAAATTCTCAAAAATCATGAAAAATAGGAAATAACCACATTCAACTATTTGACCTATTTTCAAAATTTTGACTTTTTGAACCTGGAAAAATGATCATTTTGCCCCTCTTGTCATTTGATCCAAAATTTTCAAATCAACCTTGAGCCTAATTAGTGCATTCTATACGCCCTTAGGGCTCTTCTAGACTTGATTTAACTTGATTTAATGCGATTTATCCATACGTACTTGATTTCTTAACTGCACACTTATTTTGATGATTGTAACTAATAGGATAGATGATTCTACTTGTATGAACCCTTTAGATTTTAGCACTTATCCCACCCAAAAAATGTCTACATGAATTCTATAGATTAGAAAATTGCTCAACTTAGGTATCAAAAAGGCATTGACCAAAGAGTCGACGTTACTAATTCTCCGAATCCGTTTTTCTAGTTTTCGCAGAATTGAATGATTTCTCCTAATCGCTCGATAGGTTTGCAATCATACCCTCCAAAAAATGATTGGTGGTAATTTCAATGACATGTACACTGATCACATATTACCTGACCCCACTAATCACACTTTATCTATGGGCCTAGAAGGGCTCACGCCTTCGATTCGATCTCGTACCCCCCCTATTGAGCGAGCGAGATCCTGAAAGGTAATCCATTAGCCCTCTCCTCCCGAGGAGGGTCGTGACGGCAACCTATGTATTAGGTATCAAGATTCATAGAGATAGATCAAGATATTTTATTGGTCTTTCACAATCCAAGTGCATAGATAAAGTGCTAAAATGATTTAGCACGGAAAATTCTAAAAGAGGATAACTACCTTTTAAGCATGGAATATGTCTTTCCAAGGGATGTGTCATAAGACCCTTGAGGAAAGAGAGTGGATGGCAAAAATCCCTTATATATCCATTATTGGAAGCATAATATATGCAATGCTCTGTACGAGATCTGATATAGCTCATGCTGTAAGTATTACAAACAAATATCAATCTAATCTAGGCAAGGAGCATTAAATGTCCGTTAAGAATATTCTTAAGTACTTAAGAATGACTAATGATCTATTATTGGTATACGATGAAGAAAAATTTAGAGTTGAAGTGTATACGAATTCCGATTTCCAATCAAATTCTGATAATTTAAATTGACTTCTAGATTTGTATTCACACTAAATGGTGGTGTAATTTGTTGAAAAAGTTTCAAACAGAGTATAACTGATAATTCCACCACTGAGGCAAAATATGTGGCGGCTTTTGAAACTGTAAAAGAAGCAGCCTGGATAAAGAAGTTCATCTCAGAGCTTGGCGTCATTCTATCAATTGAGCAGCTGATTGCATTGTTTTACAATAATGATGGGGCGATCACTCAAGCAAAGGAGTCGAGGTCTTATCAAAAGTCCAAGTATATTGAAAGGTGTTTCCATCTCATTCGAGAGAGTGTTGAGAGAGGCAACATCGCCTTATAAAGATTGCATCGGTAGAAAACATTATGGATCCCTTTACCAAGTGCCTTACCATAGTGAATATTTAAAAGACACATTGATAGAAATGGGTGTAAAATGTCAGCGTGGTTGGCTTTAGTGCAAGTGAGAGATTTGTTAGATATATGCCTTAAAGCGACCATACTTTGTTACAATTTGGCCATTTCATTGTATTTTTAATTCTATTAATGGTAAAGACATATTCATTCATTACGTCCCATTACTCTAATAAATGAAGTCCATAGATCAGTTGTGACTGAACCTATTCTTAAGACATCAGGAATATATATGACAAGTTTTCAATTAGACATGATCTTTAAAATTATTCTTGAACAATAGATCATTGAGTGGACGTCAATGATTCTATTAAGACTAGTACGTTCTAAACTTCGCCATTGAGTATTGGTTGCTCAAGGGAGATAATGAGTCACAAGTCATTGGATATTAGATGTCCCAGTTAAAAACATAGGTGCTTGTATCGGACGAGTTCATTGAACATGACATACATTGAATAATTAACAAGCATGGAAGCTTCAAACGAGGTCAACATCTAATCGTTCAATGCTTTGGTTGTGTAAGTGATCCTCAGACCTAAGGCACGATATTGGCTTGTATGTCGAATGGCTATGGTTCACAAGTGCGCATATTGACGGGTCATCGATCCACCTCTATACTTAATGGTCATGGTTTGTTTGTGTATGAAGTCATAGGTGTGCACGACAATGGGATCTGTCTCTTTGTTACATATAAAATTGATGTCCTATGCGATCAAATCGTGATAGTGCATGAAAAATCCTCTGGCAGTATTATAATCCAGAATGTCTTGAGATTATGCATGTCAGATAGATTTGGACATATGATCAAATTGATGGCTTGACTAATAATCCAAGGTCTTTGTTTGATCGGGACATGGTAAGATAGAATGATCGAATTACATTGTAGCCAAAACTGATAGATTCATTATGCTCTTGTAACATTCACACTATCTGGGTAGCTATATATATTGCTAGATGTCACTTATGACTTGTGGGACCCTGAGCTTAATTAGGGATAGTCAGTCTTGTAAGTACACGTCCTACTGCCAGCTCAATGATGAATATAGAGATATCACACATAAATAACTAATGCGTAATAACACTAATAAGGAAGACAGAACTATAAAGGTGTTTGTAATCCTGATTATAGAGATAATCAAGCAAAATTAGATCAAATGAGATTTGAATCTAATTTTAATCACGAACGAATAAGCATATGATGCAAGCGCGATCTCAGCAATGATGTCATATTGATGTGACATCTGCACGAATCATGAGATGATAAGTTTTATCATCTAAAGAATATGAGATAAAATTTTTTATCCAAGAAAATTCAAAGGATAAGATTTGTTTACCACCCATCGGTGGCCCAGCTGTTTGCGTTCTGGTCCTTTCATGAGAGATCCTGGGTTCGAACCTCGTTGGGTGCCGGTGATTTAAGCGGATGGTCGTGGCGGTGGGATGCTGCGTTAGCCCTCCTGGGGATTAGTTGAGGTGCGCGATCCGTACGGACACTGGCCCCGGACACCTTCGATACAAAAAAAAGGATAAGATTTGTTATCCAAAAAAAGTCAAAGATGCGCCAAAACGAGGAGATAAGGCGATAAGATCGCATGGACCAAGGCACGATGGATTGACAAAAGTTGCAGGCTCAAATGAATGGCCACCGGCCAAGTGGCGCTAGCCATTGGCCAACGGTCAAGGGTGGCTTAGAACTGCCTTTGATTGGCTGGTCAATAGCAATTTTGAATCGCCCTTGACGGGCTAACCACCCCATCGAGCCAATCCAAATTGCTGGCCACCATTGCTAGAGGCTGGGAATATCCTTCCCCCCCCCCCCCCTCACCCCTCAAGTCTATCAATATCACATGGACCCAAGGCACGATGGATTGACAAAAGTTGCAGGCTCAATGTAATGGCCTCTGGCCAAGTTGTGCGCTAGCCATTAGCCAGCGGTCAAGGGTCGCTAACTGCCTTTGATCGGCTGTCAATAACAATTTGAATCCCCCTTAACGGCTAACCAACCCAGCGAGCCAATCCAAATTGCTGGCCACCATTGCCAAAGGCTGGCGATATCCCTCCCCCCCCCCCCCCTATAATTAAAAGACAAACTTGAGGTGTGTTTTAAAACAAAGAATATGGTTATCTTTGTTCTTGAGTTACTACCTTTTTGCATATGTTCTTTGAAAGCACTTATAAGAAGGTCCGATAGAGCCTTTTCAATGTAAAAAGATAATGGTTGCAGTTTCGTCGCATTTCAAGGTGATTGCTACGCACACAGTAGGACGTGGTCGATCACAAGCGTTGTCTTCTGTTATCACGTGATTGGTGTCTCGCGGCTAAAACTAGAGGCCCGATGCTTGTGGTGCTCAAGAACATAGAACGCAAATCGGCTCCCGCAACGTATTCGAAGGTAGCCTAGAACCCATTCTTGATGTATATGGTTTTGATTTTCGCTCTCTTGAAATACACATATATTCGGAAAATCCACACACACATACGGTTATTTTTTTAATTTCCGATGGCACATGTGATAATTTTTGAATGAAAAAGTTTCCAAATTATCTCCATTACGAAACCCAAAACAAAATAGGAGAGTTAGGGACTTTTTATAATAGCTGCATATATGATTAGGAGATTATTTACTTTCTTGTTCAAGATCAACAAAGAACCTACAACTTTGTCGAATCAATTCTGATCAATTACTTACTTTACGAGATTTCACTTTTTGGTGTGAAAAAGGATGAAGCTACATGATTGAGGTAGTAGACAATAAGTTTTAACCGCAGAAATGTAAGTGTACGACATATAACTTCTTGATCTTGTTTTGCCCCATACTTTCGCACCTAAATAATCTACGTTCCTATTCTCTCTCAAAGACAACTCGCGTGCTTCCCAATTTCTGCCTCGTGTGTTGATATGCCCTACAATCAGGAAGGAGAGATAACAAATCGAAGATGAAAGAACTAAAATGGCGTTGGAATGCAACAACACTTACTCGACATTGTTCATCTTCATCCTTTGGCGCTAAGCTAAACGGGAAGCCTCTTCTTAAGTGAAGAACGCGTAAAGGGTCAATACGGGCCCGCATCGCACCACAACAAAATTTGGGGCCCCCCAGAGAAATGCACGGGCCCACAGCTCACAGATCAGGCCCGTTCACTAAAGAGTGGGCCCGTTACGTTGATTCCGTGCTTTTCCGGAAGCTGCCCACCGACTCTTCAGTCTTCACAATACGGCCGTGATGTCGATTTTTGCTAGCTTTCGGGTTCACAACTAGAATGTCTCAGTGTTTCCTGTGACGGGATCACGCCTGACAATGGAGTCGAGAAGTCCAAAAGCCGTGATCGGCGTCGTGCGAGCGTCGAGGCCTCTGTTCCGGAGCCGGCACGACTGCCATGTCGCTTTCGCCGTCCACGCGACGTTTCATCGCCTCGGCTACTCGCTCGCTGCGCCACCCGACCCGCCGCCTATACGCGGCCAACGCTCCTCTCTCTTCCTCCACCGGTGAGACGAGTATCGTTTCTGTTAGACGCACGCGCACGGATGATCCATTTGTCCGAGGGTTTTCAAAGTGTATTCTCTGACCGAAGAGCTTCGATTTGGTTTTGATCTTCAGAGTAGGAGTGTGGGATCGTAGCATCCTGGAAACGAGGCCGATGTACGAGATATGACGTTTCGTGTACAGTAAGTCTGAGACTCGAAGAAAGGCTGGTGAAGTGCCTTGCGATGGACGACAAGCTGGTGTGGATGCTTGAAAGCGGGGCTGCTGAACCTGTTCATCTAGAGATTGAGTATGCGATTGAGTCCTTTGATTCCTCTTCTCTTATACACTTTCGAGCATCTTCTATTGATTCTTTGTTTTTCCGGTTTCAAATTTTTAATTGCTTGATATTTTCAGCCTCTGGCCGTGTTGATGAGTTCTATGGGGAGGGTGGAGCCGCGAGTTACTCTGGTAAGTTTACCAAAACTCTGGATAAGTGTGTGTGTGAAGAGTTGGATACCGGAGGATATTGTCAAAATTGAATGTCTCATCGAGGCCTAGTTCGTCAGCGAATGATGGTAGGGATGTGGGATTTGGATCTGGGTAATTTGGGGGGTTGTATTTTTATGTGATAGCGCCATTTTTTCGGTAATTTATTTTGCTTAGGGAGATGTGTCTGTCGATGTGAAGAGATTAATAAGCAACGGGAAAGGATTCACCTTGCTTACGTGGATGATAAGATTTGGTTGCTGTAGAATTATATCGGGGGGGGGGGGGGGGGGGATCCGTCGCATGGACTAATCAAATTGGGGGGAGGGAATTGATGCGGGGGAAAAAAAAAAAAAAAAAAAAAAAAAAAAAAACAAAAAAAAAAAAAAAAAAAAAAAGTGGGGGGGGGGGGGGGAGAATGACAAGGGCGAGTAGGATTTTTGTGGCTGGTCATTGGGGGGGGGGGGGTAGAAAGCCTGCTTTGGGTTGACCACCGCAGGTATGATTGGGGCATGAATTAGAGTACGGCTAGAACACTGTTTACCCTTGTGGCCGTCTTTGAGTTTGGTAGTTGTATTCGGAGCAGACCTTCTATGGTTCTGTTAGTAGGCTCTCTCCAAGTGTTCTGGGTCTGTTTTTAAATTTAATTTGTATGTTATTTCTTGGCAGTTGTCCTTGTGGCGAGAATTGTTCCCTTGGAGGTATTCGTAAATGCCGCATATGTGATATATGAATGTTTACGTGGTGTGAAGGTTATGTAGACCTAGCCTTCATTATAATATGCATGAAAATTTGTATACATTTTGACAAATGATAATCTACTTGTTCCCTATGAACTGATGACCGGCTGTTGTGGTATCAGCATGATGCCTACCTGGATTATGGAAGACGGTTCCGCGTTTTTTGTTTTCCTTGAAAAGGCTTGGTTATTATTGCGACATGATTTATTGTCCATGAACGTTTGTTGAAGAGTCTTTATACCCTGCAAAAGGATGAACACTGATCTTGTTTACGAATGAAGTTAGCCATCGAAGTTTGGAGGCTAACTCCAAACAGACACATTTCACGTTAGTGTGCAGGGG
>JAGVVM010019766.1:0-41196 GCA_019149425.1 Psidium friedrichsthalianum
TTTTTTTCTTCCCTCTCTCTTCCCCTTCTTTCCCTTTCTTTTTTTTTCCCTCTCCCCCTCCTTCCCCCCCCTCTCCCTCCCCCCTCCCCTTTCTCTTCCCCCCCCCCCTCCCCCCCCCCCCCCTCCCCCCCCCGCCCCCCTCTCTTTCCTCTCCCCCCCTCCTATTTTTCCCTCCATCGCGGTTTTTTTTTCCTCTTCAACTTAAAGGAAAATTATAGATAGATCTAATTTATAAATATATTTAATTATATATATTATATTAGTGTGCACGCAATATGATGTGCGTGGAAAACAGTTTAAGGTCAGCACAAATTTGTGCTGACCATGGTTTCTTTATAATATAAAATAATAATTAAATAAAGGAGCAGAAGAAAAAAACAAAAGCAAAAAAGAGGTAGGCATCAGTTATTGATGACAGTGGGGACCCGAAGTCAGCATAAAAAATTTTTGTTTGTTGACCTCTGCCTTTGCACGATCAGTGGGTTACTGATCGTGCATTGTGCTAATAATGCACTAGCGCACGGCAGTAACCGTTTCTGATCATGCGCGTGTGTAGGTGTCTCCGCGATTTTAATCTGCAACAGTTGCAGAAGATGAAGTAATAGCTGTGCGTAAAGAGAGGGAGCGTGTTGTGAGAAAAATTAGAGGCAGAAAACCAGAAAAATTCTCTTTACGTTTTACTCTTGCGGTGACGAAAAACTATACGTGGAGAGTTTTCATTACGAGATTGCCGTACAGCACAATCAAGTGTGGAGTTTTTCCGCCGTCGTCTTGCTTCCGTTAGTCGGACGATTGGTGGGGTGTCATGAACTAGAGGTCCGACGTTTGTGGGGACTTGTATATGAAGAACATTGTGCACCAAACCCGTTTCAAAGACGCTACAGAGGTAATCCGTTAACCTTCATCGTTTAATTTGATTTTGATTGAAACGCACGAACAACGCCTCTGGAGATACATGTATGGGTTTTTTATTTCCAGCGCGTTTATTGTTATTTTTGCCTATGCATGTGCGTTACGTGAATCCCAACAACAAACCCAGCAATTGCTCCTCCACTGCTCGGACGTCTGATAATGGCTCCCTCACATCTGTGAACCGGAGTTTGCATTCTCTGATAAGAGTGTGAGCTCTGCGACTGGAGAAGGCAAATGGGGATCGTCGAACACTGGGTGTACTTTCTCC
Organism: Psidium friedrichsthalianum; assembly: GCA_019149425.1. Lineage (NCBI taxonomy): Eukaryota > Viridiplantae > Streptophyta > Magnoliopsida > Myrtales > Myrtaceae > Psidium > Psidium friedrichsthalianum. The sequence continues at coordinate 1,181 of JAGVVM010019766.1, forward strand.
TGCAATGTTCTCGAGATGGTAGGCGTTTGTTCCTTTATGCCGATAAGGATTCGGCTGGCTGTTGGTACTGAAATCCTTGTCTTCGAAAAGGAGACAGCGTCCCATATCATAAACAAGTACAGATCCTGATGCAACAAATGGACATGGGCATGGGATATGAACGTGCTTTGGTGCTTGTTCGGGTCTGCCAGCCTCAGAGAAATCGCAATCGTCACTAGTGGTGTGATCCACGAGACACACATCCTGAGCTCTGGCCTTTAGCTATATAACTCAGACATCGGAAGATGGGAAGAGTTGCCAGACCATGAATAAAGCCAGGAAAAGATGCTGCTCTTGGGTTATTCAGGATGGGAAGTTTTCAACGTGATCGGCGGGACTGGAATAGGAACATAAAGTATCTCATATGTGGAGAAGTGAACGACATGGGGACTAGGACATGGAGGGAGACACCTAATATGTTCCCAGCCCAGAATGGTGGGATTGAGGTGAACGAGGCTCCTTCCCTGCTTGCAGTGGTGAAGAACGAGCTCTACGCGGCTGATCATGTAGTGAAGGAGACCAGGAAGTATGGCAAGGTGAGGAACTCATGGTGTACGCTCGGAGCTTGTGGAGCATGCCATGTCAGAACGGTTGGGGTATCGCTTTTCAGGGATGTAGTGAGAGGATAGTTGATATCGGCGGACCCAAGACTTAGGGGGTTGGAACTATTGAACTCAACTCTTGGGTTCCCAGTGAAGGGCCACCGCAGTGGAAGCCACTAGCCAGAAAACCATCACGCAGTTTGTGTACAACTGTGCCGTGATGGGATGCTGAGGCTCTGGTGTACCTTCTTGTAATATTTGCTCATGGCTATCAACCGCTTGGGCTCAACGATGCTCAAGAAGCAGGGCTGAATTATTTCACGCTAGGCACAAAAGGAAATTATAATCCTTATGCTCCTGTTATCAATGACCTTGAAGTGCTAACATGAAATTAACAATTGAATTTCTCATGGGTTGCTATTAGATCGTCTTTGAAAGACTGGGGATATATATTGTGGTTCTCAAGGTAAAGAATCAAAGAGCCTAAAGATTTGATGAGGCTTAATGCAGTAAATTTTCAAGAATGTCTAATCCTAATTCCTATTAAATTTATATTTCGGAAATTGCCATGAATTTTATCCACTTATTTATTTTTACAGATATCTATATAGCAATAGGTGTGACAGTCTCTCCACAACCACAACTGTAATCAAGCCTATCTGCTCTGTGTGTAGTTGCGCTTTCAATTGAAACACGTTCTAGTTTTGGCTACTTTTGCTCCGATCAGTAGCTAGAGAGTCTTAGAGCTTTGGGCAAACATGTTCTTATCACTACATCCTTGTTAGGATGGTTGTTGATGAAAACAATTTGTTTTCCTTTCATTTCTTCATTTAAGTACATCAATGGGCATAGCCTGCGTTGGAAAAATATTAGATAACACAAAAAATAACAACCGTAGGAAATATGTCGGAAAAAGACGAGGAAAGTAAGAATAATTATTTGAAAGTATGAAAACATGTCTTTAAGGAAATTTCACCCCGTGGAGTACAAAACTCGGTATTTAAGACTTCTAACTGCTATTCTTCAAGATACAATAGACCTTCTTCTATATCCGTACTGAATATTAGAAGCAAATATGAAAATGGTATGTGTACAACCCAGGAAAGAAGAAAAAGAAAGAAAGGAAAAACTCTATGGTGTAATGTGAAGTTCACAAAAAGTACTAGGAAGATAGTTTCTTGAAGTTCAATTTATATTCAACCAAAATAGAGCCGTGACAACAAAACCGTATAATGCCGTTAAAAAATAATTGAAGATTTATGAAGAAATAAATTACAGTCACAAAGCTATTTAAGAAAGAGCATTTAAAAAAAAATCATTACAAAATCTTTACTTCTGAGACTCTCCTTTTGAGCTCATCAGCTCTAAGGCTCTCCTTCTAAGCTCGTAGCTTTTGAGACTCTCCTTTTGAGATCGTCATTAAGACGACCATTATATAACCACTGCAAAATCATTATAGAACCATTATATATAATGAAGGACAGAAAACATTATGAATTGATGATGACAAAAAGTCGTTACAATAATAATAACTTTTAATATTTCAAAACATATTGAAATATCCAACAATCTCCCACATATTTCAAATATTTTTGAAAAGATAAAATTGAAACAATGCTGGGTTAGTGGAGCATAATTACATCGAAACTGATGCTTTTTAGGCTATGAACTAGTCCTAGAAAATGAAATATGACTCACAAAATCATTGGTGAAATTAAAACTTCTATGAACCAATAATCCTTTTTGTGAATTGTAATTTTCACCAATCACATAACACTCCCACAAGATTTGTTGTTCGATAATGTTTTGCGCTAATAGGTGACGTGACCTAAAAATTCGATGAAATTTCAGGTTGACGGATTATCAGGTTAATTAAATTAACTAACATAATTCAGACTCTCCCTCATCCTATCGAATCGCAACATCGGTTAAAATTTAACATGCAGAGATTTCAATAGGAGTCGCCACTAATCATTCTTGGTAGTCAATTAGAAATCTAACTAAATTAGTGGGAAAATAAATTACTTCTACGAATTAGAGATTCAAAAGTCCAGGGACTTGATTACGCTAGATTACTGTAACGCCTTTCGGTACCATTTTATTTCATAAAAAATCATTTGAGAAGGCAACATTAATCAATTTTAACCTAAATCACTAACAAAGGTTATCATGCGGGTGCAAAATAATTAATTGAACATTTAGAAATCAAGTAAGCTCAGTGAGTATGCGCCTCACAAAATATTTTTTTGTTAGTTTTTCATTCTTTCTTTTATGGATGCATGAAAAGTTTTTTTTTTTTGATAACCGAGGTGTCCGCGCGGCCAGCGAGCTTATGCTCAAACCAGCGGTGAAGCATGACTAGTCCTCGGAGGACCCGCAGACCCCATAACCACGGGCCCCCGGTTAAGTCACCTAGCGTCGAGAAATTTTGAACTAGGACCTCTCGTGAAAGGAACTGAATGCAAACCAACTGGCCACCAGATGGTGGGTTGAATGCATGAAAAGTTGTACTATATGCAATGCATAAAATTACTCTAAAATGCAATGGCATATATTAAATGCAAATCTAAAAAATTCAAATGACATGACATAAAATGACGTGGCAAAAAATGACATGACACAAAATGGACATGATGACGTAGCAATGCGAATATGACATACGAATTCTATACAGTGTTATGACCTCTAGTAGCTAGCTCGACCTACCGATTTTGGGGTTTGATAATGTGGAAATCATAAAACAAAATGAAATAAAAATGAAACACATGGATCTTTACACCACCACAATATAGAGGCAGAGCCTATTGCAATCTGGGGTTCTGATCAATGAAAAAATGCAATATAAAAAGCAGTAAATAAATATAAGCATTAAAATTTTTTGAAGCCGGTAAGAGAGAGTGAGTTAACGAATTCTATACAGTTTTAACTCCCAGCAGGTGACTCTGCCTACCGATTCTGGGGTTTGATAATGTGGAAATCAAAATACAAAAGATGGAATACCTGAGATCTTTATATCACCAAATGGAGGCAGAGCTTACCGTAATCTGAGTTCAGATCAATGAAAAGATGCAATATTAAAAGCAGTAAATAAATATGCATTAAAATTTTCTGAAAACCGGAAAGAGGGAGTGAGTTAATGACTTCTGTGTAGTGTTATGACCTCCAGCATGTGGCTCGACCTATCGATTCTGAGGTTTGATAATATGAAAAATCAAACACAAAAGATGGAATGCATGAGATTTTTATACCACCAAGTAGGAGGCAGAGCCTATTGCAATCTGAAGTTCAGATCAATGAAAAGATGCAATATATAAAAAGCAGTAAATAAATATGAGCATTAAAATTTTCTGAAGCCGAAAAGAGGGAGTGGAGTTAACGATTCTGTGTAGTGTTATAACCTCCATGCAGGTGGCTCGACTACCAATTCTGAGGTTTGATAATGTGAAATCAAAACACAAAGATGAAATACAGGAGATCTTTAACCACCAAATAGGATGTAGAGCCTGACATGTGGATATGAAGATATATGAATATGACATGGCGTAATCGAAATCTAAATTAATCTATTTAGGCAATAAAATTCTTAAAGATTTTAATGGCTAGGATCGTTACCTGATTTGACATTTGATTATCGAATTTGGACGTCGTATCACCTGTGGATCAAGATTGTAACTCGAACGATGGGGATGAACTTGTGACTTGTTGTTGATCGATGTAAAGAATTGGTGATGGTAACACCTAGCTTGTCAAACTCCCACCATCTTCAAGAGTTCTTTTTAGAAAGGATTATCTCTTCTCTCGTTTTAGTTTTTTTCTTTCTCTCCAATTTTTCTTCAATTCTCATCAAGCCCCTCTCAACATCCAAAATTTTCTCTTCAAAAATTCTATCCCTCTTCCATGCTCCGTTATTCCTCCTTTTATAACCCACTCATCTATCTCCCATTCTAATTTCTTCACTAACTCTTATTCATCTCTATCTTCCTTTCTCTATTCCCATATTTTTTTCTCCATCTATTCTGCTTCATCTTCTCGTCTCCATCAACTCTTCTCAATCTTCCCTTCTTTCTCCATCATCCTTTCTCGACCTTCCTTTTTAATTTCTCCACTAACTCACCTTTTAGTTATTTGCAGAATAGTCCCTCAAGTTTTAAATATTTACATTCTAGTCCTTGGAGTCTTAAGTATTTGCAATTCAGTCCTTGAGAAAATATTTCTTTAAATCCAAGCCTTCATAAAATTTTCAACACATTTCCTCTATGCTTAGTCCAATTGCCCGTCAATTTAAGCTCATATCCTCTACCACAAACAGAATGAGATGCATGAAAAATGATGTAATTATTTTTGGCAAGAACAAAAATTACTTCTATATTTTTTATTTTTTTATTTTTTAATGAAAAATGATTAAAAATTTTAGTAAAAAATTTAGGTGTCAACAATAGGCTATGCGAAAAATCTCATAGGAATTTTCGCCAAAAATCTCACAGGAGCAGCTCCACTACACATTTATACAGGTAATTCCATTAAGTTTATTCTACAGCTTAATACACCACTAATAATAGTTATGGAATTCATTAAGAGCTTAGTTCAACCTCTTTTTTCATGCAGTCTTGCACTATATTCACCTTAGGAGAGACATAAATTTTACAGTGCATCACAAGATCAACAAGTGACTTGTTATTACTCATACAAACCTAATTTGTGACGTCTCGAATTTTCGATCCTCTTTCGGAAATTTCAATAAAGAATGGATGTATTTTATTAATTGCATTTTAGTTAAATCTCAGTCGAGATTGATCACCTCGGGATGGTCGACCAGAAGGGAAAGGCTAATTTAGGATTTTAAAGTACGTGGACCCAACGGGTCGATACGGGTATCTCCTAACAGCCGCCCGTTGGCCCGAGTATTTACTGAAATTGCAATTAATGAAAGAGACCACGAAATGGATTCCGAATTTGGATAACCGAGTTTTCGGAGATATCGCAGCGACGAAGCGGATTCGGAAAGGTAGCCTTCGAAGTTTTGGATTTCAGTTGGAAGCGCAACGAAAGGGAATATTATAAGGAAATTTCAATTTTGCCCCTGGCTTGCTTCCTGCTCCTAGATAATTATTCGTGCGTAATTTTAGCGATCCGAGTATCGGCCTGCACTCGCGAGGCGATTTCGATCGCGTGGGCAGTAATTTCATATTTTTGAAAAAAAAATAATATATGTAATAATAATAATAATAATAATAATAATAAAACTAGATAATACCCCCTTTTTCTACCCTAATTTCACCCGCGCCCTCTCTTTTCTCTCCTCTCCCACGCACACTTCTCTTTCCTTTTCTTTTCCTCTTGTTCACGCGTGCCCGAGAGTCTTCGCCCATCGACTCCATCGATTGTCGCTCCACCCAAGCCACCACCAGCCACCCAACCGCCAGCCACCACCGTCCCGGACCGTCGCCGTCGCTCTGAGCCGCCGCGAACCACCATCTTCGGCCGCGCCTCCCTTTGCCCTGTTCTTCGTCCGAAGTTGGAACCAGCGGCGCGAGGGCTGCCGCCGCCGTTTCCGCCCGTCTCCGGCCGCCGCCAGCCTCCCTCGGCGAGCCACCACAGACCCCCGCACCACCCTCAAGCCGCTCGTGCCCCGATCGGCCAGAAACTCGCCCGACCCCATCTCCCCCTGTCTCGGTCCAGTTGGAACCGGGAGCTGCCGCCGCTGACTCCGGCTAGCCCAGACCACCGTGAGTGATCGCCAACCTTTGTCTTCGATCCCCGAGCCTTCCCCGAGCAGCCTGCGCCTTAGCTCGCCCCAGAGCACCGCCGGACCACCTCCCCTCTTTTGGCCCCGAACCGGCGACGGGTTACACGAGCTATTGCTCGTGGACGGTCTAGTCGCCGTAGACCATCGCCCATCTTTGCTCGGCATCCGAATTTGCCGGTGGACCGCCGTAGATCGTCGATTTGCTGGCGTTCCTTGTTTTGGTCGCTTCCTTTGCTGCTCAATTTCGGGAATAAGGTGAGCTACATATCTATCCTTAGCTTAGATCGAAGGATTATGCTAGGGTTTGGTCCTAGGTGAGTTCTAGGGCAAGTCGTTGCATTCTGGATGATGAATAACCATGGAATGTCGTGTGGATGCTGCTGGTTGCTGAGTGTGTGTGTGCTGTCCGTTGAGAAATAATGGGGTATCGATGGATCTTAGTGCTTTCCATGGGTGCTAGAGTATAGATCTAAGGCTTTGGGAAGTCTAGAACGAAAACCGGAACTTGAAATGTGAATTTCGAATCTCAATAGCTGCTGGTCATGGTGTGTCAAGGCTGGTCACGAGTTAAAAATATGGTTTTTGTGAGTTCTAGAGATAGCCATATGAGTACGGTTGCGTGTCCAAAGGTTGGAACGCCTTAGAGAGTGTTTTAGTACGTCTAACTTGACGTTTGGCCAAGAAATGTCTAAAAATAGCTGCTGGTTGCGTGAGAAGGATGCTGTCCATGTTTTGAAAATACCATTTTTACGGGTTCTAGAGTTAGTTATGTGCTTTGCGATGCGTGCCTGAGAGTCTAGACGGCTTGGAGTGAAAGTTGAGGCTTGGAATGCGTGTTTATATGATATGTATGCTGGATTTTTTCTGCTTGCGCTGAGTAGAGGTTGTTTTGTGGTGGAACAAATGGGAATAGGAGGTGTCACAGGTAATCCTTAGGTGTCAAAATACTGCTCAAGTGTTCAGAGATTCTATTGTGAAAAATTGGACTGTGGTTTAACACTGATAAGTGCTGGAAATTTTTCTGATTAGGGCAAAGTAGGGCTGGTCGCGTTGAGAAATGTGGTTTTGATGTGACCTAATGTCATTCCTAAGTGTCGGAACTTGTGCCTAGAAGTTTAGGCGAAGCGTCATAGACTTCATACGTGAAAACTTGTAATTTCCAACTCTTTGACTAAGAATGGCGCGATAGTGATCATATATCATTCAGGCTGGAATAAAATGATTTGATATGATTAAAGAGTAGATGAGGTAGTTTGACATGTTTGCATGCTCTTTAGCAAGTCATGAATCGTGTGAATGCGAGAATGGTACATTGACGTGTTTGTGAGAATGATATGCTTGTGCATGAGAAAAATGTTGGAACCGTTGAATGAGATACTAGTGCCATTATGGCGTGGATCGAAAGAATCATGGATGCATGTTCATTGAAAAATTCATGAAACATTTGACTGCGAATTGTACATGGGCATTTTCACATGGAATGGCTTGCCTGAGCAACTGGATGCCTGATTATTGTGACTTGAGAAATGTGGAATTGGCATATTGCATGACATTGTGTGGGCATCCTTATATGTTTGGATGTAAGGTCGCACGACGGATTGTGCGCATGAAGGCATGCCGAGATTTGCTGGATTATATGTCTGCTCATCTAAAGTAGGAGATGTGAAATGGCCACGTGAGCCGAGTTGATTGTTTGTGCATAATGCATGGCTTGCTAGAGTTAAGGAGCGTCGGCCCTGCTGTGAGACGCGGGAATTGGAGCAATAAGGGAACCGACCTGCTGTGATTCGCGGTCGAGGAGTGCCGACCTGCTGTGATTCGCGGTCGTTGCACTTTGCGCCTGAACGTGCGAGGCACGGGGTAGCTGGAGAGATAAGGGTGCCGACATGCTGTGATTCGCTGTCGAGGCACGGCCCTGTAGCGTTCGATACGCGGGCCCGGACCTTCGGGTCAGTTGACCTCCTGTGGTTAATGAAGTTGGTCACACCTCCGCGGAGGTCGGAGTGAGTGGAAATTTGAATCATGTGAGCACATCGTATTATTGATTGATGGCATTTTTGCAAGGAATTAAACCTGTATACTTGATTTGCTTGTAAATACCTGATTTGGGTTCATGTCGCATGGTTGCTTGTTAAGTTACTTGTCCGTGCATTTCTAGCATATGCATGCTGTTTATGCTAAGTTTAGTTGTGTATGCTCACTGAGTTATACTCACTTTGTGGCTGATCGCCTTTCAGATCGTTGACCATAGGATGAGGATCGCATTTTTGAGGTATGATATTGCTCGGGACCCAGAGGAGTTGCCATCTAGTGAAGATAGTGTGGAGGAGTTCGAGTAGGGTCTAGGGTCGTCGGATTCTTTTTGATTGAGGACGCCCAGTATTTCTTTTGAGGGCCTGTACTGGTATAAATGTATATATTATAAATAATTGTACCTCTCGAAGGTTGATGATATATGCATAGATATGTATACAGTCTTTGGTTTTAAATCGTATACAGGTTTATACAGGTATTGTGGGTCTCGCTATCCAGCGTGCATGCTTGCTTGTTTGTCAGGGGGAGTTTTTGCGTTTCCGTTGTGACTTTATGTTTCCGTCGTTTGGCTGCGATTTATCCTGGGCAATCGCATTAAGTTATACGAGCCATTCGACGGTGTTGTTAAACAGGTTCGGGGCGTGACATAATTCATGGGATCACCAATCACATAGGTTGATTATTTATATGCTTTATGATATCGCTATCTAAGGAAATCAATTCATATGTGCATAATCAATTGTGGAAATTCTATATACTTCGATGTCTATTGATGAAGAATGCATCAGCCTATTTATAGACTTTATAAGATTGCTATCTAAGGAAATCAAATTAGATATAAATAATTAATTATGAAAATTGTGGATGTTTTGGATAGAAAATTATCCACTCTGTATATATTTCTATGTATGTTAATAAAGAATACTTCAACCTATAGCTTATTTATAAGCATTATAAGATTACTATCTAAGGAAATCAACTCAGGTATGCATAATTAATTGTCACATTAAGTATATTTTGATGTTATATTAATGAAGAATATATCAGCCTATTTATAATCTTAATGAGATCACTATCTAAGGAAATCAAATAAGATATGCATAATCACTTGTGGAAATCCTATATATTTCAGATAAAAAATTATGGCATTTCTTTGTATTCCAATTTATATTAAAGAAAAGTACAACAGCATATTTACAAGCTTTAAGAGATTACTATGTAAGGAAATCAAATCGAATACGCATAATCAATTGTAAAATTTTTGTATATTTCAAATAGAAATTTGTGCAATTTATGTATCTTTGATATATACTAATGAAGAATACATCAGCCTATTTATAGGTTTTATGTAATTACTATTCAAGCAAATCATATAAGATATGTATGACAAAAAGATATGATAACTCAGAGCAGAAAATTATGGAATTTATATATATTTTGCAATGTATATTAATAAAGAATACATCAGTCTATTTACAGGCTTTATGAGTTTACCATCAAAGAAAATTGAATCCGATATGTGTAATCTAAAGACAGATGAAAATCTGAGGAAAGATCATAAATATCTCTAAAAAATCATAGATATATCTAACAGCAATAGCCTCCCTGTATGCATAAATACAAGAGCCTTGTCGGCTCTCCTCTCAACTCCACCACAAACACCAACAGACCCCAACTTGTTCAACATCTCTTTGTTCTCAAACATTAAAAAAGCAGAGAACCATCCAATGGCCTCACTATTGACCAATTCACTCTACGACAAGCTCCTTTCTCTCCCCATCGTCGACAACGTCCATTTCGACTCCGAATCCACCGACGCAGCCTCCGTCGACTTTGGCCTCATTGTCCGAGAAATTCCCAAGGCCGTCTTTCGCCCATCTTGCCCGAGGATATCGTGGCGCTTGTCGCATTCGCGTACAATGAATCCTCTATTCCTTTCACTATCTCTGCTAGAGGACGCGGCCACTCTGTTCGGGGACAAGCTATGGCTCGCGATGGAATCGTCATGGACCTGACTTCTCTTGGTAACAAGCAGCACGAGACCACTGTGTTGTATAGCCAGTCGCTCGGCCACTATACCGATGTCGGCGGCCAGCAACTTTGGATCAGTGTGTTGGAGGAGACGCTGAATCACGGTTTCGCACCGGTCTGTTTGACAGATTATTTATATCTAACTGTGGGTGGTACGCTCTCTCATGCTGGCATTAGCGGGGAAGCGTTTCGATATGGTCCTCAGATCAGCAATGTCTACGAAATGGATGTTATTACTGGTATTTCGCACTCACCCTCAGCTTCCATATTTTATTGGAAAAAGACAATGATGACCTTGCGAAAGACTATCTTATATGTTGTAGCGAACTACCGGTACTAATCCACGAAAAAAATTCTGTGTTGCAACATATATATAGTAAAGATTTTTTTTTTCATTTTCTTTGCAGGAACTGGGGACTTTATGACGTGCTCCCCCCAAAAAATCCGGAGTTGTTTCACTCCGTCTTTGCGGTCTGGGTCAATTTGGCATAATAACGAGAGCGAGGATTGCAGTGGGTCGAGCTCCAAAGAGAGTACGTAGCGCAATGGACTTTTTCTATGGTATTTAATGTCAAAGTCTCATGATGTATCGGACCTTACAACAAGTATCATTTAGTTTTATCTTACGATTATGCCATAATTTTCCTTTTATATGTTGCAATCATGTGAACATAAACCTACAAGGTAATAAATGCACTTGTGCTTGAGTCCCCTGTAGGCAAAGTGGGTGAGAATGCTATACAGTGATTTTTCAGCCTTTACGATGGACCAAGAACGTTTGATATCTCACCATCGAAGGGATCAAGATGAAGCATTGAACTATGTAGAAGGTTTCCTTTTCATGCATCGAAATTCAGACAGTTGGATATCTTTCTTCCCTCTCCCAGACCACCCACGGCTGATGTCCCTCGTGGCGGAACACGAGCTCCTCTACTGTATTGAAGTAGCCAAATACTACGACGATGGCACCCAAAGCATAGTAGACAAGGTACATGTTGATGGATATCCAACTATCTTTCAAATTACGTTACAAATTATTTGAACTTATGCTGAACTTGGGTTTTGACTTAGTTCGGTGTTATCTTATTAACATTAGGACCTGGAGATCCTATTGAAAGCTTTGAACCATGTCCCCGAGTTTAGGTTCGAGAAAGATGTGTCCTACGTTGATTTCCTAAACAGAGTACGAGTTGAAGAGCTGAAGCTCCAAGGGCAGGGACGTTGGAACGTTCCTCATCCGTGGCTCAACCTATTTGTGCCCAAATCTCGCATCGCCGATATCAACACAGGCGTCTTCAAGAACATTGCTCTCAAAAAGAACATCACAACGGATTTGTCCTCGTTTACCCTATGAACAAAAATAAGTATGTTTTCTTGCTAGCAACCACTTTTATTTGGGGCGTAAAACGAATGCACTAAACGTTTGATTTCTTTCAACCAATGCACTTTGACCAAAACCAGGCTCATTTCTCGACGAAATGTGGACGTGTTGCCGTCATGGCAACGAGGTGAGACCCAGAAAATTGGTCACATGTCCACCATGTCATCAGCTCGTCGGAAAATGCCTCAAATTCGGCTAGTGCATAAAATGTAAAAACACGGAAGTTATAGTGCATTGAATGATAAAAATCAATTTTAAAGTGACTTGATTATAAACTCTACTAAACTTTACTGACCATTAAGCCTTTTATTCAATTTTGATGATTGATCTTTTTTCAGATGGGATGATAGAATGTCTGCCGTTACACCAGATGAAGATATCTTTTATACGGTTGAATTCTTGCAATCATGTGTGTTTGGAGACTGGCAAGAGTTTGACATTCAAAATAAGGAGGTGCTCCGCTTTTGTGAAGATAATGGAATAAAGTTCAAGTGCTACCTCCCAAGTTATAGCACGGAAAGAGAGTGGATGGAACATTTTGGTCCCAAATGGAGGACTTTCCAAGAGCGAAAAGCTCAGTTCGATCCAAAAATGTTGTTATCTCCTGGGCAGAGGATCTTCAACCGCAACTAAGGCATGGATTCAAGATTGATCGGTGTTTAGGTTTCAGTAGTTTTCGTACTCACCCAAATAATTATGTTCACATGAATTATGAAAGTTTACTTTTTTTTTTTTTTGGTCGAATGAATGACTGCTTGCCATAAATTCCGATGGAACTGGCCAATCACATCATGTTAAGGAGTTTCATTATGTGAAATATGAACTATATGGTCGGAACAAATGATCTTAATATGCAGAATAAGTATATTAGATTCTTTCGCATCTCGACAATCATCCAACCTTAACTTCGAACATTTTGTTTCAAACAAGGTAGATATCAACAAACCATGGGAATGTTTGACACCGTGCAAATACATTCTTGGAAATGATAATACAAATGTAATAAGTTAATCAGTTCTATTACACATGGTTTGCGCAAGTTTCTTTTCCTTTCATTAGTTTTCCTTATCTAGGCACGGTTTGTTTCACAGGAAATAAATGATTTGAAAAATATTTTCTTAAAAATAATCGCTTGTATCTCTCATAAAAATGAACAAACAGAAAATATTTTCATCATCTCGAAATTGTTTGGACACAAATTATAAGAAAGCATTTTCAATCGATTAATTATTTTAAGTGATACAAGCAGTCATTTTTAGGAAAACTTTTTTCAAATCGTTCAATTTCCACGAAACAAATGGAGTCTTAGGGAAAGATATAGCATTAAACTTATGAGAAATTATTTCCGGTTAAGATTTTGCTTGAGCCGTGAGGTGTTGTAGGCAACATTATGCACCAGAGTTCTAAAGGCTGCACATTAGGAGAATTTTCATGTAACGTTAATAAGCCCACATAATTTGCATTTTATTTGAACCGGCGTTAATGGACTTTTTTTTTGGGGGGGTTGAAGAGTTAATGCACTTAAAGCAGCGAGGCTTGAGCTTAATTATATTTGAGAATGATTTAAATTCATATAATTTTTTATTGGCTTTGGTAAGTCATTAAATGCTGTATTTCAATCGTTAAACAATTAACAGTTTAGCTTAAAAAATTCATTTTGGTGCAAGACAAGATAAATAATAAAGAGAAGAATTTAACATTTTTGTATATATGTAGGCTGATCATTTTATTGATGGTTAGTCTCTTAGAAATAGCAATGAATGCAACTAACTCTCTCTTTTTTCAACCAAAATGAAACCAGATGAAACTTTTACAATAAAAGGATGAAAAGAGCAAAAAGATATAACTGAAATGATATGTTAATTATATAAGAAAAAACTATATGAAAAATAGAACAATTTGAAAAAAAAGAAAAAAAATCCAACTATAGCTCGTGAAATCCCAAGATGAATTATTTACTTTTGACAACATTTACTATGATTATACTACTAGAGTTTTCCTTAAAGTAGGAACCCGTCTTCTCTTATATAGTAGTATAAATGTCATCATTCGATATAATCAATATGACCAATGTAGTATGGTTGGCCGGTTTTCCTTTATTATTATTATTGTTGGCCAAATTTCCTTTATTATATTAATTTTTTTTTGCCAAAAAATCAACAATTATCCATTGATATTGTAGGAAATAACAGCACTGTTTCACAAATAATTGGAAATCATGACTATATAGCACCATGTGTGGTCACGCTTTTTGCACGAATAAGATAAATTTAATTAATGTCGATGCATTTGTATCAACGTTCTATAATCCAATCTGTTGACGAATGGTTCCATTGTAGGCACATAAAACTCTCAAATGTCACATCTCCGCCTCGCCACAACACATAAACTCTCAAACGTGACATCCACAAATCGCCAAAACTGTCAAAATAAAGAAGGAGAGATACGAACATATAAATCTCAAAATTTGGCTTTGATCTGATCGATAGTGCCTTTGTCATCCTGAAAAACCTGATAAAGCAAATCATGATAAAGCTATCCTTCATGATTGATGCTGATTTCATTGATAGAGATAATCTTCCATGATTTGCGCCGATTCCATTGATAGAGCAAATCTTCCATGATCTGCGTTGATATTGTATATTCTTTCCTTTTGTGAAATCTTTTGTACATGTTAAGTATAATATGAATCGCCACACCAAGTGTGTGCGCTATCAAATTCATGTTCATATTCTTCATGGTTATCTCTGTTTTGTTGATGGCTCATATCCTTGTCCAGCACCTACTATCACTACTGCTGATAATACTAAGATCATAGTGCATGGCATTATCAAGATCAACTCATCCTCTGTTGCATCCTCCCTACTCTTACTGAATCAATTCTCTCACACATTGTCAGTCTTGAGACTTCTCATGGTGTCTGGACTTCGCTTGAGAAATTTTATGGGCCTCAATCTCAAGCTCGCATAATGCAATAGGAGTATCAACTACGATCTCTAAAGAATGGCTCCATTTCCATTGAAGCCTTTGTTTCAAAGGCCAAGAACATTGCAGATCATCTTTCTGCGGCTGCTCATCCCATCTCTGATTCTCAAATAGTTCTCAGCATCCTCGCTGGCCTGGGTTTAGAGAATGATATATTTGTTACCTCAGTTACATCTCTTCTTGATCCACCACCTACTGATGACTTCCTCGACCTTCTTTACAATCAAGAAGTTATTCTTCAAAGCCGCACCACTGAATCTCCAATAGTCTTCTCCAATTGTGAATGTTGCAGCCAAATCATCTAATGTCGAGAATACTCCCTCCAATGGTCGAGGTTGTGGCTAAGGGCGAGGACACCAGCCGAGGTCGTGGTCGTAATTTTTATTATGGAACTTATTCTCATTCTCGAATAATCTATTAGATATGTGGTCATGTAGGTCATTCAACTCTCTAATGCTACCAGCGATTTAATCCTGGCTATAAAACCAATATTAACTCTCCACTTGCAATGTATGCCTCTTCAACTGGTGCGTCATTTGATCCATGAATTCGACATTGAAGATACATGTGAAGTACCACGCAACTTATGGCTCATCTCTCTCAACATGAGAGCCTTCTCTACCTATGGGTAGCAAACCCTAACCCTAGCCTCTCTTCTACCTTTACCCGTATTCTTGGCCTTGCCAAGAGCTCTTCTCCTGGTGATGCTCACCAGAATCTTCCATAACCCTAAATCTTCTCCCAGAATACTCTTTCCCCCTTTCTCGACCCAATGCCCTTTGTCCCAATTGGCTTCCCCACCCAGCTCGATGACCAGTTTACCCTTCGCTAATCCCTCTTCCACATTTTCTCCAGGCCCCGTTTGCCCCCTGTGTGTCGCTCCCACCTCCCTGTTTTCAACCTGCTAGTCAAAGGAAAAAATGGATCAAGACCAAAGGCTTAATGCCCTATGCAATCGACTGGGACATCTATGGCCCAGAACCAGGAGAGCTGTGGTGGATGACGTGGTCACTGAAGTCAGCTTAAAAGAAGGAGAATGTACAGCCTTTGGGAGACTATTTGGAAACCTAGAAGTTAACTTTCAGGCATTCCAGTCGACAATGAAGAAGGCATGGAAAACAGAAAAGGTAGTGTGCACTCACCTCAAATGGGTCTCTTTTCCTTTGTATTTGAATCAGTCGAGGAGAAAAACAGAATTCTGGAAGCTGGTCCCTGGTCTTTCTCACGGAACTTATTGGTCCTGGTACCATGGGAACCAAATCTGATCCCACAATGTCATGGCTTCACTTCATGCGATTTCTGGCTGCATATTATTGGGTTACCTGTGGAAGGAAGGAAAACTGAGGTGATCGCCAGCATAGCAGAACAAGTGGGGAGAGTGGGGGAAGTTAAAATTGAAGCGAAAGGGTATACAGGCATTGCGGTGTGTAAAGCAAAAGTCACTCTCGATCTTTTGTCCCCTCTGGAACCTGGAATGATTTATAGCTACAAAGGGAAAGAACTCTGGATTGACTTTCGCTATGAGAGACTCCCAATCTTTTGCTTCTCATGCGGAAAAATCGGACATTATGCGCAAAACTGTGTCGAAATTCCTTATGTAGAGGAAAACTTTAGTAAGAATGAAAGCATTTACTTTGGTACGTGGTTGAAGACGGAAATGAATACCCCCAGCCCCTACTGGAAAGCCTTCTATGAGGCAAATATAGCTGAGAACATGGAGGAGGAAACTGTTCCTGAAACCCCAGAATCCCCCAACCCAAAGCTTAGCACACGGAGAGAGAATGGGGACTGTGAGGACGGGGGTAAAACCTATGAGGAAAAAGGGAAAAGGAAGAAGAGCGATGTTGAGGACTTACCTCCTCTTGGGTGATACAAAGCTCAGCTGCAAGTCCAGAAGAGGTACCTCCACTCCTACTAGAACTCCCTTCATTCCATGGTGGCAGCTCCCTAAAGAAGAATCAGAAGAGTTACACTCTTAGAGAATCAAAAAGAGGCAGGAAATCATACTCAACCAATGATAAGGAGATGCATATGGTGTTAGACGAATCAAAACTGATGGAGACGCCTGTGTGTTCTGCTGAAAACTCAGATGTGTGGGCATTGGTGGCTTGCCCTAATAAGCCACCGAGTCACAAATGAGCATTTTGGCTTGGAACTGTCAAGGGTTGGGCACACCCTTGACAGTTCAAGCCCTGAGAGCCGTTTCGGCTCAAGAAAGGCCCAACTTAGTTTTTTTTATGCGAGACCAAGAACCGAGAAGGGGTTGTTCAACGGTGAGGAAGAGACTGAAGTTTCATAATCAGTGGGTGGTTGATCCGATTGGCATTAGTGGTGGTTTGGCTCTATTCTGGAACGATAATGTTGGGGTGGAAGTTATCTCCTCCTCAAAAGACCTCATCGACTTAAAATATGATGATCCAAACCTAGGGAGACCCTTTAGATTAACTTGCTGCTATGCCCAGCGATTTATCAGGAGAGACTCCGAGTATGGAGAGACGATTAAACGCATGAAAACAGACTGCAACCTGCCATGGGTTTGGATAGGGGATTTTAATGAGACGCTTTATGTTTGGGAGAAAACTGGGAGGAGGGGAACTGAAAGCTACAAGATGCAATCATTTAAAGAGTTGCTAGAAGACTGTGCGATGATAGATATTGAGAGTAAGGGATGTGCTTTCACATGGTCCAATAATAGAGATGGAGATATATCTGGTGAGGAAGAGATTAGATAGGGCCGTGTGCAATTTAGCTTGGAGGCTGGAGTTCCCACTAGCTGAGGCCTTTGCATTACCAGCTATCGGTTCTGATCACAGCCCTATTATTTTATCCCTTTCCAGTGATAGGGTGAAAAGAAAGAAATCCTTCAAATTTGAGTCCTTCTGGTTACAAAGTAAAGACTGTAGTCAAGTTATCAAAGAGAGGTGGGAGGAAGCTGAGAGTGAAGGGGCTGACTTGGCAAGAAAGCTAAAATCAGTTTCGGCTGCATTAACAAAGTGGAGTGGGAAGGAATTCCCAAATAGCAAAGTTCATATTCAAAGGCTGCAACTTGAGTTTCAAAGAATTATGAATGGATAACACCCTTCCGCAAACAAAGATATCCAAAAAGAAATTACGGCTGAGATAGAGAAGCTGTGGAGGAGGGAAGAATTGTATTGGGGCCTAAGATCAAGAGTTAATTGGCTGAGATGGGGAGACAAAAAACACAAGGTTTTTCCATGCAACTACAATCCAAAGAAGACAAAGGAATCGAATTTCTATGTTAAAAATGGTGGGGCAGGATACCTGGATAAGAAACCCAACCCTATTGAAGGAGATGGCCTCGAACTTCTTCATTGATTTATACACCTCTTCTGGTCCTCGAAATTTTGAACCGGTGCTTGCTCAATGTCCTAAGATAGTCCCAGAGGAGATGAATGCAGAATTGGGAAAAGCTGTCACTCTAGAAGAGGTGCGAAAGGCGGTATTCGACATGGGATCAGAAAAGGCACCAGGACCAGACGGACTTAATGGGCTATTCTACCAGAAAAACTGGGAGAACATCAAGGCAGGGATATTTAAGGAAGTTAAGGAGTTCTTTGAGACTGGGAAATTGAATCTGGAGCTGAATAAAACTCATATTACGCTGATTCGGAAGGTGAAAAACCCAGAAAGACTCGACCAATTCAGACCTATCAGCCTGTGCGATTTTGCATACAAAATAATCTCGAAAATCTTAGCGAACAGACTCAAGAGCTGGCTGCCCATGATTATAGCAGAAGAACAAAGCGCATTTGTTGGAGGGAGACAAATCCAGGATAATATTTTGATTGTCCAGGAAATCTTACATCAACTTAGAATTCGAAAAAGAAAAAAGAGGTTTCAAGCGATACTGAAACTCGACATGAGGAAGGCATATGACAGAGTTGAATGGGACTTTCTAGAGGCTTGCCTTACCAAGATGGGCTTTTGTTCGAAGTGGGTGGGGAGAGTGATGACTTGCGTTACCTCGGCTACGCTAAGTGTAAAGCTGAATGGAGAACCGCTACAGTACTTCCAACCTTTGAGGGGTCTTAGACAAGGAGATCCCATCTCCCCATACTTATTTATATTGATGTCTAACACCCTTTCTACAATGATGAAGCGGGCTGTTCGTGAGGAAACAATAAGAGGTATTAGACTTAACAAATTCTGCCCTCCATTATCCCATCTTCTGTTTGCGGACGACTCAATCTTCTTTTTGGATGGCAAATTAGTCGAATGTCAGAACCTAATGTTGCTCCTCAACCAATACTGCTATGCCTCGGGACAAGAAATTAATCTGAACAAATCTGGTTTGTTTATGGGTCCTAATTGCCCCATCCAGCTACAAGAAAGCCTAGCCAACGCCCTACGTGTTCCAACAATGAGGAAAACTGGAAAGTATTTGGGTCTCCCTTCTAACTGGGGGGAGACTAAGAAGCAAATGTTTGCATGGATAAATGCAAGAGTGGATACGAAGTTAGAAGGCTGGAAGGAGAATCTTTTCTCGAAGGCGGGCAAGGAGACCCTAATTAAATCCGTAGTCCAGGCCATACCCCAGTATGCTATGTCGATTTTCAAAATACCAATCTCAATATGTAAATCGATCGAGAAAAGGGTTGCTCAATTCTGGTGGAAGAACAGCGCGAAGAAAACAGGGCTGCACTGGCGTAGGTGGGACATCTTAAAATCCAGGAAAGACAGTGGCGGATTAGGCTTCAAAGACATGGCTGCATTCAACAAAGCTTTGCTGGGAAAACAAGCTTGGCGAATCGCCCAGAGTCAAAACTCCCTATGTAGCAGAATCCTTAAAGGGTTGTACTTTCCGAAGTGCAATTTTCTTCAAGCAGGAAGAGGCACGAGACCATCATGGGGTTGGCTCAGTATCCTTCACGGTAGAGAGATTATTGCTAAATCTGTAAGATGGTCTATAGGGACAGGGGAATCTGTTAAGATCAGGGAGGATAGATGGCTCAAAAAAGGAATTATTGGGGGTCCAGCGAACCAATGGGAACCAACAAATGTTTCAGGGTTAATCCGAGAGGGCGCAGCAGAATGGGATGTTGAATTGGTGAACTCCCTGTTCGATGAAGACACTGCTAAGGAGATTCTAGCTACCCCTCCAAGCCCTACACCGCGGGAAGATATGCTGAAATGGACTGGAAACGCAAAGGGGGACTTCTCAGTGAAAAGTGCCTACAACCTTCTAAGAGATAGAGACTTCGAACAGAGGATAGACACAGCATCAACTTCGGATCTACCTACAAGAAGACTATGGAATGGCATTTGGAATGCTCAAGTCCCTCCAAAAGTTCGGATTTTTCTATGGCAAATAGCTCAAAATGCCTGCCCACCAGAGATAACCTATTCCGACGTAAGTTGATCCCCCACCCCCTATGTACCATATGCAATCAGCAGGCAGAAACCATAGAACATATTTTAATCTACTGCACATGGACCGAGCAAATCTGGAGAAACCTTACAGTGAGGCCGCGCCATCCCTCGATCCATCGTATGGATACATGGCTCCAGGAAGTCTTGGACGACACTGACACTCGAGCCAAGTTTGAGGTAATTGCTGTTATACTCTGGTGCATCTGGAAGTCGAGAAATGATTCAGTTTTCCGGGGTAAACATCCAAACGCACACGGCCTAATTGAAGAAGCAGAGTCGATCCTCACAAGCTATGAAAGATGGAATGACAAAGATCGAAACTTGATTAGATCAGATCCAGTCTCACCTTTAGAGTGGGCACCCCCGGCGAACCCAGATCTGAAGATGAATGTCGACGCCTCTGTGGGTGGCGTCAACCTTGATGGTGCTATTGCCGGCGTCCTTCGTGATTCCGGTGGGACTCTGCTGGAAGGCTTTGCGAGAAAAATCCCTCCTGCAACGGCTTTGATCGCTGAAGCTCAAGCCCTACTCTCACGCTGAAGTTTCTCGAAGGCAAAAGCGAAGTCAGAGAAGATAAGATGCGGGTTACAGTGGAGTCAGACTCAAAAGCCAATGTACTTGCGGTCAAAGGTACGGTGGAGGCCAGCTGGGAAGCGGAAGCCATCATCCTTCAGGCCCAAGAAGTCTTAATTCGTTGTCCCAATATCTCGGTAGCCCATTGTAAGAGAACGGCGAACCGGGCTGCTGATTGGGTCGCCAAGATGTTCCGTGCGGATCAAATCAATGCCCATTGGGCCTCTACCCCCCCGAAGCCCCTCTGGGATCTTCTATGTGCTGATGCCCCTTCATTGGGCTGTAATGTTCGTAACTTTCCGAATTAGTAATGAATTATCTTCTTTCCGACCAAAAAAAAAAAACTCTTGAGTCATTTGACCCATACTGTTACCCAAATCTGGTGCCAATCATCATCTTACGGCTAACATGGCAAATTTGAACATTCGGAATGACTATTCTAGCATCAATCAAATCCGCACTGCAAATGGGTTAGGTTTGCAACTATCACATATCGATTCTTCCATCTTACATCTCCTACTAGTTCTTTTAATTTGCAGGATGTTTATCATGTTCCATTTGTCAAGAAGAATCTCAATTTTCTAAGTACAACGATGTGGCATTTGAACTTCATCCTGCTTTCTGGTGTCAAGGATCGAACCCGGGGACCTCCTGCTCAAAGGCTAGAGTAAGAATGGACTCTATCATCTTAATAATGTATGTACCATCAATAAGGTGCCTCTGCAATCAAATAAATCACCGCCAGCTTCATTCTGCTTCATCGGTGAACGAGTTTCTTCTTCCATTGGCATGAGCGCTTAGGTTATCTGACTGCCCGCATGTTACTTCTTTAGTTATTTCAAAGCACGACCTGTCGATATCCGCTTCATCATCTAGTTTCTGTGAATCATGTCACTTGGGTAAGTCGCATCATCTCCCTTTACTAGATCAGTACCACTTGTAATGCTCCTTTGGAATTACTTTATTCTAATCTATGGTGACCTTCTCCCATTAGTCAGTGAATGATATTCGTTATTACATCATTTTCATTGATGTCTACAGTGGATACACATGGCTTTTTCCACTTCTATGAAATCTGATGCTCTCTCCACTTTTGTTGCATTTAAATCTCAAGTGGAAAAATATTTTAACTGCAAGATCAAGGCCCTTCAAATTGATGGAGGCGGTGAGTATAAGAATTTGATCCTTATCTTCATCTTCATGGCATCTTGCATTCTCTCTCATGCCCCCACACGTAGGAACAAAATGGTTGGCAGAGCGCAAACATCGTCACGTTGTAGAAACTGGCATTGCATTGCTTACTCGGCTTCTGTTCCTCATCTATATTGGACTGATGCTTTCCTCACACAGTCTTTCTGATTAACCGCATGCCTACAACGGTGTTGGGCGGGTTGTCCCTTATGAGAAATTATTTGGCCAAAAACCCGATTATCTACAGTTGCGTGTTTTTAGATGTGCCTACTACCCTTGGCTGCGCCCATGTACTCACCATAAACTTGATGATAAAACAATGCAATGTATCGTCATTGGATATTCTCCTTATCACCATGGATATCGTTGTCTCCATCATAGCACTGGCCAAATATATGGCTCTCACCATGTGGTTTTTCGAGAGCACTTGTTTCCATTCGCTAAATCACAATCTGGTGAATCGTCATCACCATCGCCAAGTAACCCTATGTGCTTTGGTTATTCCTCTACTAAGCTCTCATAGCTTCAAGGGGTGTCCACTACTGCATCAATTCCTTTAAATCCATGTAATATCATGGGCAACTCCTCATCACAACTTCAACTTGAGCGAGCCTTTCTGTGATGACATTCATAGTTCGTCAACCGCGCTAAGAAATAAAATTCTTTTATTGTATTGTCCCATCATCTACTCCCACACTTCCTTGTGGATCCTCCTCTCTAGAAGCTCCACATTTACCATCTTCTAAGCCTCAACCATCAACTTCTACCCATCCGATGGTCACTCATCTGAAAAATAACATACATATACCAAAGGTTTTTCTCACACTAAGCACCCACTGTGTTCACTCAAGCATGATATCGAGTGAACTCACTTGTTTTTCCGTTGCAACCCTAACTGGCAACAAGCTATGGCTAGTGAATTTAATGATCTCATTCAAAATGGCACTTGGGAAGTGGTTCCTCATCACCCTTCCATGAATGTAGTCAACTGCAAGTGGATCTATTGCCTTAAAACCAAGGCTGATGGCTCAACTGATAGATACAAAGCATGGCTCGTTGCGAAGGCTTTACTCAACAGGCTGGCTTGGACTATGATGAAACTTTTAGTATGGTTGTTACACTAACAACGATCCGGGTTGTTCTCTCCTTAGCTGTTCCATATAATTGATCTCCACGCCAATTGGACATCAAGAATGCATTTCTCCATGGCACCCTTAAAGAAAAAGTCTACATGAAGCATCCCAAGGATTTGTTGATTCGTGTTATCCTGGCCATGTATGTCATCTTCAAAAGCTCTATATGGGCTAAAACAAGCTCCAAGAGCCTGGTTTTCTCGGTTAAGTTCATGCTTATTATCTATCATATTTGTGGCCTCCATTACCGACTCTTCATTATTCATTCAACCTTGATCTGAACATATTCTCATTCTTCTCATATATGTTGACGACATCATTATTACTAGGAGCTCTACTTCCTCCATCACTGAATTAATCAGTCAACTCGGCACTGAGTTTGCAATCACTGATTTGGGAAATTTATCCTACTTTCTTGGCATCAAAGCCCATAGATCCCCTACTGGACTGTCCCTAACTCAATCCAAGTATGCTACTACTCTTCTCACTCGCACAGGCATGGCCAATGCAAAACCTTGCTCATCACCTATGGCTCCCTCGGCTTCTATATTGTCGAAGCAAATTGGTGAACCACTAGTTAATGCCTCCACATACTGGAGTATGGTTAGGGCACTGCAATATCTCACTCTTACCAAGCTAGATCTATCATTTGCTGTCAATAAAGTGTGCCAATTCATGCATTGTCCAACTGTGGATCATTGGTCAGCTATCAAACGAATTTTGTGCTATCTCAAAGCTACTATTCATCGTGGGATTACCTTGCAGACTATGCACCAACTGGCCCTCACTGCATTTACAAATGCTAACTGGGCCAACTACCATGATGATCGAAAGTACACAAGTGGCTATTGTATTTATTTTGGTCCCAACTTGGTTTCTTGGAGTTCTAAAAAGCAACCAATTGTTGCTCGATCCAGTACTGAATCAGAATACAATGGGGTGGCTAATGCAGCCTCTGAATATGGCTATTACAACTCCTCAAAGATCTTAATACACTCTTCATCGGCTACCACTTGTCCTTTGTGATAATGTAGGGGTAATATATCTAGCCACAAACCCCATCTTCCATGCATGAACCAAGTACATGGAAATGACTATCATTTTGTTCATGATTTAATTAATAAGAAGTAGTTGGAAATGCTCTTTATTCCTACACAAGTGTCAATAACTGATGTGATGACAAGGCCTCATCAATATATAGGTTTCTTATTATGCGTGACAAGCTCACAATGACACCACCACCAGTTTGCGTGTGGGGTAATAAAGCAAATCCTCCATGATTTGTGCTGATTTCATTAATAGAGCCAATCTTCAATAATTTGCGCGGATTCCATTGGTAGAGCAAATCTTTCATGGTCTGTGCTAATATCATATATTCTTATTTTTTGTGAAATCTTTTGTACATGTTATAAATATAATACAAATCACCACCCCAAGTATGTGCGAGATCAAATTCACATTCATATTTTTTCAAACATTGGCCAAGATATCAATGGCGATGGACATATCCTATTCGAAAATCAAGTTAGGAACTATACAGGCTCGCTGTTTAAGAAGGAGAGCAAAACCTCATTCTTGGACTTGACATTTTGCTAGAAGTGAACGAGCCCATGCAGGCCTTTTGAAGGACTTGATGAAGAGCTCATTGTCTGGGTTCTATGTCACGAAGCCAACAAGAAGGCTCCCTCCTAGGTGATCAAAATGTTGGTTTCCCAAGGGTGCAGGGGGCAGGGTCACACCCTGGGGAGCAAGTTGAACTGACTAAATGAGAGATTAAGAGTGTTGAGTCCTAAGGACTTGTCCTACCATAACCAGGATGAAGCCCAAACCAAATGGATTGGTTGTGTTGCTTGCTTAGTAAAGTTAGCTTAGGGAGAAATGGCAGGCCTTGCACAAGCATCCAAGCACGGATATCCATTCACACGAGCTACAAGTAGGGGTATGCATGGTTTAGACTGGTCCAGTCTAAGTATGGAACTAGGGACTAGATAGTAGTCCTGATCCCCAAATTTTCCGGACCGAGAATCGGACCAGGATTGGATAGGATTGGGAACAGGTAGTCTGGTCCAATTCAATCCTAGTGGGACCACTAACACCTGCTACTTATAGAAATCTTAACTCTTAGATCTAAACTAACCATTATCAATCTCAACCATCTGGCTTAATAAAACATACACATGACCGTCATACAATCATGACATGAATGCTTATGAGAAAAGATTAAATTAGGAAGAAAAACATTGACCAAATATTCGGTGTCAAATCATTCACCAAAACTACGAAATCTTAGAACAAAAGTTCAAGAAAATGAGAAAAAGTGTCACGCCTCGAAACCGGCGGACGCGCAACATCCCGCCACCTAGCCTCTCAAACATCGCCTGGCCAAAATGAACGACGACCCAGGACTCGTCACAAGCCAAACGATGGCTATCAAACGCGACAGCGGAAAGCGCACAACCCCAAACAAAAGCACATACAGGATAGAGAGATAGAGAAAATCGAATTTACATAGCATAACATATAACAGTAAAAGTTCTATACAACCTGGAGGGAAAGGTTATCGTTTGAACCTCAAAAACATAAGTTGGTCAAGATAAAAAAAGGAACAAGCCAAACCAAAAAGGTCACTAATCTTCGTCTAGGCATCATCGGGGGACTACTCGTCCTCTAGCAAAGGCCACTCCTCCGGATCAGACTCCTTGGATATCGAGGATCCAGGTTCGTCATTCACCTGCTCGACAAACACATCGTCTGCTCCCTCAATCTCCATCACTAACATCCCCATCTAAGTCTAGCACCTCCATAGGCTTAAGGTCTACGACTTCGCCACCAAAAGTAGTTGCATCACTAGGCCTGCAGGTCCCATCGAGAAGACTGGGACATCTAAACCCTGCAAGGGACCCTGCCACTCTTCCTGACCTCTCTGACTCATCCACCCCTCGTATCTATGAGGGATCAAAACGTCATATCCCTCGTCAACCCATACAGTACAGTTATACTTCTCATATAAAATTCCGTCCACGGCTGGATATGTAATTATCTCGATCTCGATCTCCTGAGGGATCCCGTAGCGGATTCAATAATAATCATATCTATGGTCGAGGGTCTAAAAGGGCGATCAGCCACAAAATGTGAGTCGAAACTCAGTAAGCACACCTCTAACCTCAATTTAGAAAGCAGCATACGCCAATTTTCAGAATGCAAATCGTCACATGCATATTATGATTTCAGATCATACAGATGCAAATGCAGTTTGCTCAATGATTTTCTTAGGGTTCTTGATGGCTCAATAGCACTTTCGATCCCAACCACGTCATAGACGTCTCAGGCCTGTGCCTCAACCCGTGTCTAAACACACGTAAGTTGGCACCCTTGTCACTCCAGCTACCCCGTGCCAAGCACATTCAGGGGCAAGTGCAATGATCGTGGCTCAACTAGCACCATGATCGGCACCTCCTTATCGTCTCGCTTTCTCGATGGCCCCCTAAACACTGCCAAGCCGTCCCGCATGATTCTACACACTCCGTCAAATACACATGTCTCATGCCAGTATGCAGATCAATGATATGCAACACTAAGTCTTTAATTGACTTGACCCATTAAAACTCATGCAAGTCAACTTTGCTACATGCATTCTGCCTCACTATCATTCACATGGGCACACATTCACATCAAAATATGTTGACATAATAACCAAGCATCGTACATCACAAAAACTCGTAATTCGGGACCCGATTTCCAATCTTAGTCGTCTAGCTCGAGGGCAAGAAATTCAGCACACATGTCAATTCCTAAAGTCCACAAAAAGACCAATTTACCCCTATGGCTAGAAGCAAATAATCGACATTCGACATCCAAGAAATTAAATATTTTTCATCATAAAATTTACCCTAGTTCAAGTCCCTAGCATGCCCAACATTCTAAGTCAAGTTTAGAAATGTGTTCACCTAAAAATCGAGTTCGAGCTCGGGGACGGCGGAACGATCGAAGCTCGGTTGAACGCGAGGATGGATGAGCGATGGTAGCGAGGTGGCTCGGCCAAGCGACGACGAGCTCAGGCCACGACGGCGATGAGCTCGGGCCACGGACGGCAATGAGCTTGGGTCAAGCGGCGATCGAGCTCCGAGCAACTGAGAGGATGAAGACACAACAGCAAATTCACATGCAGCCGAGAGGATGAAGAGGTACGCAGCAAATTTAGAGGATGGAGCACACACAACGGTCACAAGCAAAATGGAGGAGCGGCTGATGTGCTCACGGCAACAGCCGAGAGATTCTAGTCGAGAAAATGAAGAAGACATAGCAGCACAGAAATTTCCAGCAGATTCGCGCAGTAGCCGAGAGCAAGGAGATGCAGTAGCAACTGCAGTACGCTCACATGCAAAAGCTGGAGCAGCAACTTCCAACCGAGAGACCAGCGAGAGAAAAAGGATGCAGTAGCCACAGCAGTAGGTGGCCAAGAAGGAGGAAGATGGGCAGCAGGGAACGGCAATGCTTCAAGCAGTCGAGGGAACAGTGGCCGAGCTGGAGGTTTCATGAGCAGTCAAGAATCAGAAGCTACAGCAGCGAGGTTCACGAGCAGCAGTAGAGAATTCCAGCAGCCGAGAAGAAAACAGAAGAGAACTGAAGAAGAAAGAAGCTGAAGAAAACAGGGCCGACTGCTGCAGAGTTTCTCCGTGAATAGCAAGAGTTGGTGGCCTCCAAATGATGAGAGTTTGCTTATTTGCATGGGGAAATGTTGTTCAGCCGAGGCAATGGGGCAGGATAGCCACAAATTCATCTAAGGAGGATGTTCCACCTCAGCTGCAAATGGAAGTGGGATTTTAAGAGGCACGTGGGCTATGGCTAGCAGAGAAAAAAGAAAGGAAGTGGCCAAGGGCACGTGGTTCTTGGGGGAGGTAGCAATCTGAAAGATGGAGAGGGAAAGGGAGTCCAGAAATTCTTAATTTTTCTTGTTTGATAGTCAATAAAATTTAGGGCGAAAAGATAACTAGCAAGTTCAGGACATGATGAAAATTTTTGCAAGATGCATGGGAATATTTTTCGAGCTGCGCGACGGGAATTTGGACTCAATCGAGGTTCGATGCGAACGAGAAATTTCTTGGCGCGAACAGGAATTTTCTTCGACGCGATCAAACGAAAACGAACTTCAACTTCGGACCAACGCTCCAACTAATTTACTTTTGTGCCATAAAATAAATTCTCATTCCACGAATCCGAATTCTATTACGGTTCCGAGGCCGAATTTTCAGGACTTCCCAAAAAGAGTCAAATGTTGCACGTTTTTTAGTGTTCCCAAATCAACATGAAACTATTTATGCCATAGAAGAATCAAAAAATTTTATTTGGTCAGAAAGAATCAGCATTCAGCATTGCTTTTTTCTCTCTGTGGCTGTTTAGGCTAAGTATGCAATTGTTCCTAAAAAGTTCACCGGCATCCTAAATCAATAATTGATGCAAAGTCAAGCTCACCTTTTAGCCTTGACCGATGGCGCAGAGCACCATCGTCATAAGAGAAGCCAATTCGCTAGAATTTTCTTCCATAGAATACAATAAGGATGCCCATGATAACCATTTTATTTCTCTGTTTTTGTTCCAAACCTATTTTTGAAACATGTTTGGAACAAAAATTCTTTTAGTAATGCAATTCTATTTTTCCATTTCTGGAATAAATTTTTGTTCTAGAAATAGATTTGAAAGAGAAATGAGAAGCTAAAATTATAACTTCTTTGTTCCATAAACAAAAATGAGAAATAACCTATCTAAGCTCTTCATTTTTTTTCCAAGTCTTCATTGCACTCTCCTTATCACTCGTCCTTTGTTGGTTGCCAACCACCACCCCTGTCGACATCCTAGGTTGCCCAAGTCCACCATCAACCATCACCAACCCCATCACCTGCTGCCAACCGCCGCAGCAACCAAGCCAGAGTTTGCAACCACCACCATTGGCCGTGCCCACCACCAATATCCAACCCCACTGTTACCAACTACTGCTCCCCCACCGCAAACCACTACCCTTTGCCGCCCAATGCGGCGACCACTGCTGGCCGCTACCTACCCCTTCGCCATTGACCAACACTCGCCATTACATGTCACTAGCCACTGTCACCCCCGCCACACCTTTAGCTACCACCACCCATCACAGGCCATCGCCAACCTTCAACCCCACTACTGCCAACCGCCAACCACTATCTACCTTTGTCGCCCACTGTCACCCTTAGTCAACTGCCATAACCACCGCCAATTACCACAATGATCACCGTCAGAGTGAAAAATAAATAATAATTTTTTTATTTTTAAATAGTAAAAAATATTATCTAATAATAAAAATATTTTTTAAAGAAATTAAAAATTAAAAATGAAGTATGTTAATAATATTCCAGAAGTATAAATTTTCAACCGTTATCAAACGAATTTTTGTTCGATGAACAAAAATTTTATGTGATTATTGAATGCGTTTTTTTGTTCCAAAACTCTTTCGGAAACTATTCTAGCCAAAATTGATTCTACAAATAGAATCGTTATCATGCACGCTCTAAGCAAACCATGTCCTACATAGCAATCCGGTGCGTTTTATACAAATACAGATTACATTTTACAACTGTAATCTCTCTCTCTCTCTCTCTCTCTCTCTCTCTCTCTCTCTCTCTCTCTCTCTCTCTCTCTCTCTCTCTATATATATATATACACATACACACACACACACACATATATAATTATGTATATTCTAAGCAGTCCGATCCAATCCAATTTGCTTACTCCTAGCTACAAGGAATAAAGCAATTGTATAAAGATGTCAAATGGGTGGGTGGGGTCGAGCCAAAAAATGGTCCGACCTATATTGATTCATTTTCATGTAGTACAAATCTAACTACTGATACCCTACACAACCCATATTAATTAAACACTATTATATTTAATCTAAACATCGAAAACTTATTTTCTATAATTTTCAAAAAAGATGATATTACTAAAACACCTTCATACAATACAAATCAAGGGGGAAATATTATAATTTTTTTATAGTTTTTATAATTTTTAAGAAAATTATATTTTCTATTTCTATATTTTTTCTTTTTTTTCACCTATGAAATCTGGCAACCGACGACCAACAGCCATTGGCATTGGATAAAGAAAAACGAAACTCGTACAGAAGAAGGACAAGATTTGCACGTAAGCACCTCGTAAACGAATTCCAAGTGGATCAACCTCCAATTGAAATGAGAAGAAGCGATTAGGAGGGTAGGCAGCAGATGCAGGTCGTCAGGTCTTCTTCTGTGTGTGTCTCTGTCTCTCTCTGGTTCGAAGTTTCTACACAGCAAGGAGAGCAAAATGCTTCTGTTGCGGTTTCTACGCCCTAATTCTTCAGAGCGGGGCCTTAAAAGAGACTTTCTATTTCCTACTGGGGATTGGATTTCGACTAGCGATTGGCGGCGACAACCAGTGGTGGTGGCTGGCAACTATCGACATTTTACTTCGTGAACAATTTTTATATTTATATATTTTTTTATTTCTTCTAATTATTAAAATAAACATAATTCCAAAATTAGAAATTAGAAAATATAAACTAATAAATTGACAAGCTAACTGGAGTTTAAATGGGCTTTTCTAGCTAAATGGGTTGTAACCCATTTACAACGCACGTATAATTAGGATTAAAACCATGTATTTGAACTTTTTTTTTCGGTCGGACATGCATTTGAACTTGACTAAACCACGTATAATAACTAATCTTCAAACCTTGTACACAAATTATTCTGTTTCCTGGACTGTGTATAAAAGAGGAAAACAAAAGAAGTTGCAGAAATCAATTGCCTAATTGAAGTCAGGAAAATGATGCTCACTTGAGGATGTGAGATCTGCGACGAAGAAATCTTGTGACGAGCTCGGCTC
This sequence comes from Psidium friedrichsthalianum, assembly GCA_019149425.1. NCBI lineage: Eukaryota > Viridiplantae > Streptophyta > Magnoliopsida > Myrtales > Myrtaceae > Psidium > Psidium friedrichsthalianum. Next base: position 32,120 of record JAGVVM010019766.1, read on the forward strand.
GTCGCCCATCACAAGAGTGATGATGGCAAGTACACATGAGCAAACGATATTCTTTGCCATTTTTTAGCTTTCTTTGCCAAATTAAACCTGTACAATCTATGTTAGAAGAGACTAAGAATATGGGACTACTTCGATGTTGAAATGATTGTTACTCCTGAAGAACCAATTTATAATAGTTCGAACAATGCTTAGCGAGAGATGAATGAATTAAGCGTCAAAGACTGGTAGGGACTAGTCTTGAGTTTTCATCTTTTCCAAGGCCAGCATTTGACTTAAAGCCCCTTGGGAAAACTTCCCAAACACCCCATATTTTTCCCAAGGGACTAACCCCTTGAGAAAGGTTAACCAAATGCAGCCTAAAACTAAACCGTCTCTCTAGGTCTAAAAACATGAAGAGTTCAAGCTTTCTTGTTGCATACAGGACAACACATAATCCAGGGCAAAATTAGTTCAGTTCTAACATGCAAAAGAAGTTGATAATTTCATCTAGGGAGATCATCGAGAGATAATTCATGTTCGATCCCATTAAGACATCATATTGGAGCTAACTTTACTACAAAGTTTAAAATAATGAGTTATGAGTCATCTAAGATATACTAGTCACTCAACCTTATAACATATTCCTAACATGTGATTTCTTTCGTCTACCACACTTTTATACATGCACCTCAAGAAGTTTCAATTTTCAGGCAATAGAGGAAATTACAAGTTTTGCGATAGATATTGATGGCACTGCTATCAATCATCAGAAGACATATCTGATATCATTTCTTTATCCTAATTAATTTGTAATTCACTAGTAGGCGTGTCTGAAACGGCCGCATTTACTGGGGCTCGTTTCAATTTTTTGTTGTTCTAACATGGCTAAAAATAAGGCTCGTATTTTGGTAAAAATGAGTTGTTTTCATAGAATTAGTTCATAAAAATCGGTTCCCTTTACCAAATTCTTTCATTTTATTTCTTTTAAAGGTCTCTCTATATGAGTATCTTCTTAATTTAATTTCTTATGTATCCAGTAATCTTTTTTCTTAGTTAATCAGACTATAGGTAAATCTTGTGTTTCATTAACTAAAAATATGTACCCAATTTTATATAAGCATTTCGATGCCATCATGTAGTGACTGGAGATAAGAGCATTGAAGACTATCGAAGGAAAAGCATTTTGTTAGTTGACAATTCTCCTCTGTCCCTGGCTATACTATAAGAGCAGTCGCACATGGCATGCTTGACGTTCCCTCAATTCAACATTAAAAATAAAATAAAATAAATTGCCCAGTTCATATCATGCAAAGCTAAGCACGAGGCAATGAGTTGAATAAAATACGGTAACCATTAGTAAAGTCAGCATCGCGTGAGATTCCTGAACAAAATAAGGAGGTACAGCTTGGCATTCTAAGATAATAAACAGAAAATAAAAGCAGGCACGCAGCTTCGTGGGTTTTGCTTATTGAAGACGCGACTGGCCTTCTCTGGTCAACCTTTTGATTGTCAAACTTGCGCGAAACCTCTGTTACTGTCGGCTGTTTAGGGCAAAAGATCGAAAGACGGAGTAGCAGAAAATTTAAGGAACAGGGATGGCAAAGAGAGAAGGAGGGAGAAAATGAAAGGAGAGATTTACAACTTCTTCAAGGTATGCATCACAGCTTTGATGTCTCTGTGCTACTGCTCCATAGTTGGCAGGATCATCCCAAAAGGCGCTCAAAGGCTCTTAGCCATCCTACCCGTTGTGGCTCTCTTTCTTTATCTTCCTCTCAGTCTCTCCACAGTGAATCTTAGTGGCCAAACTGGCTTCATCCTTTCATGGCTTGGCAACTTCAAGCTCCTCCTCTTTGCCTTCGGCAAAGGGCCTCTATCTTCGGATCCTCCCATCTCTCTTCCATGCTTCTTGGCCGTTGCTTGCTTACCCATCAAGATCCAACGGAACCCACTTCAAGAATCACCAAAGAGGACAAACAGCACCAAAGATCACACACACCCACCTCAAAATCCTGACAACCTTAGACATAAGGCTATCCTGTTCCTGAACTATCCCACAAAAGCTTTGCTTTTTTATGCTATTGCGTTTATACGATTATGGCGTCCACTGCCATCCAAACCTGATCTTGGTACTCTATTGCTGCCACATATACCTTGTCCTTGAGCTGACCTTAGCCCCCACACAAGCCGCAACTCGAGCAGGCTTCGGGATGGAGCTGGAGCCGCAGTTCCATGAGCCGTACCTCTCGTCTTCACTTCAAGACTTCTGGGGGAAAGCGGTGGAACCTCATGATCACTAACATCCTGCGATTGACCATCTACAAACTGGTCCACAACGCCACATCAATGGCTGTTGGGCGCAAGTTGGCAGCACTGCCGACAGTGATGTCCACCTTCCTGGTGTCGGGGCTCATGCACGAGCTCATATTCTTCTACATGGGGTGCGAGAACCCCACTTGGGAGGTCATGGGGTTTTTCTGTTGGCCGTCTGATCAGCCGTCCGTCGTCACCTATGACTCCCTAGGATCGCCATAGTCGGGTTTAACAACAAAATAGCCAAGGAATCGGGCTTGCATACCTGATTTCACATCCATGATCGCACGGCTTGGAAAACCGATGACACGAGCTCGGATCGCTTTTCCTCTATGCCTTGGGATCACCTCGCATCAATGAGATCGCCAACTCTAGCTTCTCTCTCTCTCACTTGCCTTATGGAGGAGAGGGGAGCTCAAAATGGCAAAAGACTTAAGGTAGAGGGGGGGTCCTAGCCTTTCATAGAAGTCCAGCTGGCTCTCTCATCACAGGCCGGGCCGGACTCGGCCCACACTAGCCATGCCCATATTCGGCCCATTAAGAAACTTTAAATCCTTTCTTTATTAAACTAATTCCGTAGACGGTAAATTAAAATCGTATAACGGTTAATTACAATTTCAATTAAGGCAAGCTCACATTAGGAAAACTCTAACATTCTCCCACTTGGGCGAGCATTAATTGAAACTGCACTGTAGTGCGCGCCTTTATATTAGTTTAAGGATTATTCTTAATGGCCAATTCGATCCCATAAAGTCTTAAACACTGGATCATCCAGTAACTGCGTCAGCAGACATAGAGCCATCCATGGTCACAAATGTCCTCAACTTAACTGATATGGATTTAATATGGTAGTGTGGCAATTGGATAACACCTTAAAAGAGATACACTTTATGTGTCATCCACTTTGTCGGACACCATTCTCTCTCCTTATATGTCACAAAACTTGATGTGCCATTAGAAAATATCCATATGGTTCTAATAAATCTGTATATGTCTCAACTTTATAGTTAACTTTTCTTTATATGTAACAAGACATATAAACACGATTAATAACCAAATGTCCATAGCCATTACTCAAGACTTACACATATCTCAAGATTTACAAGAATATGTATTTAACATTAATAGTGCTACAAGCACTTTAATACATATCATCATGTTACAAATGCAACAAAACAGATGTAAACTTTATTAGAGCAAACTAAAAGATGCCTCTTACTAAATCATAGTATCCAATGATGCCTCTAAGCCCATATTAGCGATGTGTTGCTCAAAAATACAAGGGCGAAGACCTTTAGTCAGTGGATCTGCAATCATATCATCTGTAGAAATATGCTCTACTGCAACGTCACCTTTTTGCACAGATTCCTTTATGGTCAGGAATTTGACCTCCATATGTTTAGACTCCTTGAGACTTCTGTTGTTGTTAATAAACAACACTGCAGAATTATTGTCACAATATAATTGTATGGGTCTATAAACAAAATTAAATACGGTTAACTCTTTAATGAGATTTCGGAGTCAAATCGCCTGAGTAGCAGCTAAGCACACTATAAACTCTGCTTGCATGGTAGAGGAAGATAGGGATTTCTATTTCTCACTTTTCCATGACACTACACCACCTGCCAACATGAATATATATCCAGTTGTTGACTTCTTGTCATCCTGACAGCCCGCAAAATTCGAATCCGAGTACCCAACAAGCTGCAGGTTCTGAACATGCCTGTAAGTCATCATGTAGTCCCTTGTCCTCTTTAAGTACTTCAGGACCTTCTTGTAGCAACCCAATGATTATATCCTGGGTTTGACTAGTATCTGCCCAAAAGTCCTGTCGCAAAAGCAATGTCTGGCTTAGTACATATTTGAGCATACATAATGCTCCCAAGTACACTGGTGTAAGGTACATTTTTCATTTCGGATTTCTCCATCTCTATCTAAGGTCACTGTGAAATATTCAACTTATTACCTTTACAGACAGGGACAATACCTAGCTTGCAATTCTGCATGTTGAATCTCTCCAAGATACGATCAATATATGTCCTCTGAAATAAACCCAAAATATGGCGTGAACGATCCCTGTGGATTTCAATACCAAGGACAAATGACGCTTCACTAAGGTCTTTCATGTCAAAATTCTCTGACAGCATACGCTTCGTCTCATGCAACAGATCGATATCACTACTCGACAGTAAGATGTCATCCACATAGAGAACCAAAAAAATGTATTTTCTCCCACTGACCTTGCAGTATATACACTGATCTACTTTATTTTCAACGAAACCAAATGAAGTGACAATGCTATGAAACTTGAAATACCATTGTCTAGATGCTTGCTTGAGGCCATAGATTGACTTCTTCAGTCTGCATACAAGGTCACTCGAATTATCAACTTCAAACCTTCAGGTTGAGTCATATAGACTTCTTCTTCGAGATCTCTATTTAGAAAGGCAGTCTTGACGTCCATCTGGTGTAACACCATGTCAAAATGAGCCACTAAAGCCATAATCACTTTGAAAAATTCCTTAGAAGAGACTAGAAAGAAGGTTGATTCATAATCTACTCCTTCTCTTTGAGTGAAACCTTTAGCCACTAGTCTGGCTTTAAACTTTTCTACCTTTCCTTTGGAATCCCTTTTCGTCTTGTAGACCCACTTGCAGCCGATTGCCCTATGACCTGCAAGCAACTTGACAAGCTCCCAGACTCCATTATGTCTCATAGATTGTAACTCATCTTTCATCACATTCAACCACAGGTCTGATTATGCACAAGTAACAGCATCCTTATAGGTAGCTGAATCAACTATGCAGCCTATGTCATAGTCCTGTTCTCCCAGATAGACTATATAGTCCGGTGGGATTACTGATCATCTTTGCCTAACAGACCTCCTTAGTGGAACTTTCTCAGGTTGATCCTGCGGCTGTGGGGATTGAATTACTTCATCAGGAACGGTTTGAACCATAGGATCCTGAAGCTCAACAAGCATAGTCACCGATATGGGAGGCTCAATAACTATTTGTATTGGGAGAGAAAACGATACAGTATTACCCGTCGTACTACCACTTTTAATAGTCTCTGAACAGGTACCCTTTTCAGCCACGTCATATTCCAGAAACTTAGTTGTCTGTGATTCCACAATCCTTGGGCCTCCATTAGGATTGTAAAATCTGTATCATTTGGAATGCTCTGGATATGATACGAAATAGTACATTGTGGTCTTGGGATACAACTTATTCAAGGTTGGATTATACAGCTTCACTTCGCAAGACAACCCCAACCTTCAAATGATTCAAGCTGGGTTTACGTCCAGTCCATAACTCAAAAGGAGTTATAGAGCAGCCTTAGTGGGAACTCAATTCAACACATAAAGGGCTGTCTTCAAAGCTTCACCCTATAGGAATTTAGGCAGGTTAGTCCTACTTATCATACTCCTCATCATATCCATTAAGTGCGATTTCGCCTTTCGGCTACACCATTCTGTTCAGGGCTGCCAAGCATAGTGAATGAGCTACTATCTCAGAATCCTCTAAGTATTTGGCAAATGGCCCTTTAAGCTGTCCAGCATCGCCATGTCTGCCATAATACTCACCACAACGGTCAGATTTGACAACCTTAATGACTTTTCCCAACTATTTCTCGATTTCAATCCAAAATATCTTGAATTTATCAAGAGACTCGAACTTTTCTTTAATCAAGTACAGATAACCATATCGGGAATAGTCATCAATGAAAGTGATGAAATAATAATTTCTACACAATATTGGAGTATATGGTTCACTTATATCAGTATGTACGACCTCCAATAGGTCAGAAGTTCGGACTGCAGACTTTTTCTTTATTTTGTCATCTTGCATCTATAACAGTCCACACAAGTTTCCAAGTCATCTTTAAGAGTAGGTAGAATATCGGCCTTTACAAGCATTTCCACTCTTTCCCTAAAAATGTAACCAAGACGTTTATGCCACAATATGTAAGACTGTTCTTTAGGTAGAGTCCTTTTGAAAACAACTTTCTCGGATGTATAAGCTACGTATATGTCGTTGGGAGTTAAACACAATCTGTACAATCCATTGAACATCTTGCAGCACCCAACTTTATTTAAATTATAGAACATAGAAACCACACTATTCTTTATTTTAAAAGAGTAACCACACATTTCCAAACATGATACAGAAACTAAGTTCCGTCTAAAGGAAGGTATATAGAAAATGTTTCTTAACATCATATGAAACCTAACTCTAGGATCAAAATGACATCTCCCACGAACTCAGTGTCAGCTTTGTTGTTATCTCCCACTATGAGCTTTGATTCATCCTAATTTGACTTCCTCTGATTTATGAACCCCTGTATGGTGAATGCAACATGATTAGTCACACCGCTATCTAGACACCAAGAACTAGATGGGGCTTCAGATATATTGGATTCACAAACCATGCCAAAGAATCATTACCTGTATGCTCATGTTTAGATAGTCAATTCTTATATTTAGTACAGTCTTCTTCATGTGACCCCTCTTCTTACAGAAAAAACAACGATCACCATCCTTCTTAAAAGATGCCTTCTTTTGACCAAAGTTATCAGATAAACCAGTGGTAGGGCGAGTACCTTTATGAGTACGAGATTTAGGTCCTTTGCCTTCATATTGCTGGAACTGGAAGCAACTAGGGCATTGTACCCTCCATCCTTCTTCAATTTTCTTCTTCTGCTACTACTTTAGATATCAAATCATTCACGGACCAAGTCTCATCCTATGTGTTGAAACTGGTCTTGATCATCCCAAACTCAAGAGGAAGGGTGTTCAAGGCTTGATGTACCATCACAATATCAGGGATTACTATATCTAAGACTTTCAGTTTTGTCTGCAAATCCAACATTCTCAAGATATAGTCCCTAACACCTCTTACACCGTATACTTCATATTAAAAAGTAGTTGGACAAGTGTCCTAATCTCAGCATTCGAAGATACTCGGTACTTGGCTTCCAGGCTTCCAACATCCCTTGGCGGTGCAATCAGTTGGCAGGCTACTCTTTAAATGTTCATATATGGATCGCTTTATTAACAGCAAGCAGATCCTGTTGCTCTTTTCCCAAGCAGCAAAATGCGCCTTTTCAGCACCGTGCTGGTCTCAACGAGGTCAGCAGGCTTATCTTCATAAAGAGCGACATGAACATCTGCCATTCCATTGCAAACAGAAAATCCTCCTTTCATTTCTTGAAGTTTGAACCATTCAGAACCTCTATGGTAATGGAGTTGCCATTCACAGAAAAGGTGACTGAAAAACAAGCAATACTTACCATTAGCATCATGTGAGCACTGTGTAACTTTAAATCCTTAAAAGTACACATTTCAGAGAGTCACACACATCATATAATCACCTTTGGGCAGAATACATGACATGCAATTGCAAACTCCCTACATGACAACGACCATGAGAATATATTCAATTTTGTGAATCACCACCTTGGGTGTATGAATCACTAGAATCAGTCACTTCCCAGTCATATGTTTTCATGCATCCCTCCATGAACTGACGCACAATCACCTCCTTTGGGAGTATGATCATGTATCAGAACAGGAGACATCCCACCACAATGCGAGACTGATATTTCTCAAATTCAACTAAGTGTGCCACTTTGGCGGTCACAACTCAATCAAATCTTTGAAACTCTCTCACACCAGGGATATGAATTCATGCCTCACATTTACCGTATGGTGTGATTTTAAACTTGATGACATGGGCAATTGTCATTAAAATCACAACCAGTGCCAATAGCATTGCTTCATGCATTTGGGGTTTCACTTGTGTCAGTGCTCAATTAATGCTCTACACATTCCTTATGTGGTATTCAATAAGTGAGCCAACCTTATTATTTCCAAAAACCGTATGGAAATAATTAAAATAAAAATGACAAAAATTACCCCTGATTATTATACTTGCACAAGGGTTTTTCGCATTTTTCAAGACTTTAAAAGGCTCAAAAAATTAAAATGAATATACCACAATGTAGAGAATTTCCATACGAGCACAACGGTGAAAAAATCACCAAAACGGAGCACACATGCGCCCCCACGCCCCGCCAGAAGGTCAACGCGTGGCTCACGCACCATTACGTGCTTGCACGTGTGACGCCCCCGTCATAACGGTCAACGATCAACGGTCAACGTTGACCATTGACCGGGTTGGATCGAGTGACCGGTCAACCGGGTTGGGTCGAGTTGATCGGTCAAAACCGGGTATCGTCGGTCGGGTCAACTCAGTTTTAGCCAATAACGTCATTGCTGACGTCATTACCATGTGCACGACGTAATTGGCTCGTGGTGCGGCAGTGGGTGACGTCATTGTTGACGTCACCTACGTATTAATGTGTCCGGTGTGTGGGGTGCGTGAATCTCACGCACCGCGTGGCGCCTCCTTTAGGCCGCGCGTGGCGGCGCATGCGCCTCCTCTGGCCGCCGGGGACCCACCATTTTGATCGTCTCGACGAGACGATCCCAAATATGTTTTCAAAATTAAATTTAACATGCCAAAATTCACGAAATCAGGCAAAACTAGTACGTGCTAAAACCGAGCTACGGCGGCTCTGATACAACTGTGGCCGTCCATCGGCCGTCCATCGTCACCTATGACTCCCTAGGATCGCCGTAGTCGGGTTTTAACAACAAAATAGCCAAGAATCGGGCTTGCGTACCTGATTTCGCATCCATGTGCACACGCTCGGAAAAACCGACGACACGAGCTCGGACTCTTCCCCTCTATGCCTCGGAATCGCCTGGCGTCGATGAGACCGCC
>JAGVVM010019768.1:0-13350 GCA_019149425.1 Psidium friedrichsthalianum
TAGTGGAGCAGCCTTAGTGAGAACTCGATTTAACACATAAAGGGATGTCTTTAAAGCTTTACCCCATAGGAATTTAGGTAGGTTGGTCCTACTTATCATACTTCTTATCATATCCATTAAGGTGCGATTTCGCCTTTAAGCCACACCATTCTGTTCAGGGCTCCCAAGTATAGTAAACTGAGCTACTGTCCCAAAATCCTCTAAGTATTTAGCAAATGGCCTTTTAAGTTGTCCAGTATCGCCATGTCTGCCATAATACTCATCACCACGGTCAGATTTGACAACCTTAATGACTTTTCCCAATTGTTTCTTGACTTCAGTCCGAAATATCTTGAATTTATCAAGAGACTCGGACTTTTCTTTAATCAAGTACAAATATCCATATCGAGAATAGTCATCAATAAAAGTGATGAAATAATAATTTCTACACAATGTTGGAGTATAGGGTCCACTTATATGAGTGTGTATGACCTCCAATAAGTCAGAAGTTTGGACTGCAAACATGTTTTTTTATTTTGGTCATCTTGCCTCTACAACAGTCCACACAAGTTTCCAGGTCATCTTTAAGAGTAGGTAGAATATTGACATTTACAAGCCTTTCCACTCTTTCCCTGAAAATGTGACCAAGACATTTATGCTACAATATGTAAGACTATTCTTTAGGTAAAGTCCTTTTAGAGACAATTTTTTCGGCCGTATAAGCTAAGTATATGTCGTTGGGAGTTAAACACAATCTATACAATCCATTGGACATGTTGTAGCACCCAACTATATTTGAATTATAGAACATAGAAACCACACTGTTCTTTATTTTAAAAGAGTAACCACACATGTCCAAATATGATATAGAAAGTAAGTTTCGTCTAAAGGAAGGTATATAGAAAGTGTTTCTTAACATCAAATAAAACCCAGACTCTAGGATCAAAATGATATCTCCCACAAACTCAACGTCAGCTTTGTTGTTATTTCCCATTGTGAGCTTCAATTCATCCTGATTTGGCTTCCTCTGATTTATGAACCCCCGTATGGTGAATGCAACATGATTAGTCGCACCGCTATCTAGCCACCAAGATCTGGATGAGGCTTTAGATAGATTAAATTCACAAACCAGTGCCAAAGAATCATTACCTATATGCTCATGTTTAGATAGCCGATTTTTATATTTAGTGCAGTCTTTCTTCATGTGACCCTTCTTCTTACAGAAGAAACAGCGGTCATCATCCTTCTTAAAGGATGCCTTCTTTCGACCCAAGTTATCAGATGGACCAGTGGTGGGGCGAGTACCCTTATGAGTACGAGATTTACGCCCTTGCCTTTCCTATTGTTGGAACTGGAAGCAACTAGGGCATAGTGCCCTCCATCATTCTTTAATTTTTCTTCTTCTACCACTACTTTAGCTATCAAATCATTTACAGACCAAGTCTCATCTTATGTGTTGAAACTGGTCTTGATCATCCCAAACACAGGGGGAAGGGTGTTCAAGGCTTGATATACCATCACGGTATCGCGGATTATTATACCTAAGACTTTCAGTTTTGTCTACAAATCCAACATTCTCAAATATAGTCCCTAACACCTCATCCACCCGTATACTTCATATTAAAAAGTAGCTGGATAAGTGTTCCAACCTCAGTATTCGAAAATACTCGGTACCTAGCTTCTAGGGCTTCCAACATTCCTTTGGCGGTGCAGTCAGTTGGCAGGCTGCTCTTTAAATGTTCATGTATGGATTGCTTCATTGATAGCAAGCAGATCATGTTGCTTTTTTCCCAGGCGGCAAAACGTGCCTTTTCAGGCGCAGTACTGCTCTCAACTAGGTCAGTAGGCTTATCTTCATAAAGAGCAATATGAACATCTGTCAGTTCCATTGCAAACAGAAAGTCCTCCTTCTATTTCTTGAAGTTTGAACTATTCAGAACCTCTATAGTAATGGAGTTGCCATTCACAGAAAAGGTGACTGAAAAAATAAGCAATACTTACCATTAGTATCATGTGAGCACTATGTAACTTTAAATCCTTAAAAAGTACACATTTCAGAGAGTCACACACATCATCATATAATCACCTTTGGGCAGAATACATGACATGCAATTGCAAACTCCCTACATGACAACGACCATGGGAATATATTCCAATTTTCGTGAATCACCACCTTTGAGTGGATGAATCACTAGAATCAGTCACTTCCCAATCATATGTTGTTTATGCATCCCTCCATGACCTGACGCACAATCACCTCCTTTGGGAGTATGATCATGTATCAGAACAGGAAACATTCCACCACAATGCGAGACTGATATTTCTCAAATACAACTAAGCGTGCCACTTTGGCAGTCACAACTTAATCAAATCTTTGAAACTCTCTCACACTAGGGATATGAATTTCATGCCTCACATTTATCGTATGGTGTAATTTTAAACTTGATGACATGGACAATTGTCATTAAAATCATAACCAGTGCCAATAGCATTACTTCATGCATTTGTGGGTTTCACTTGTGTCGGTACTCAATTAATGCTCTACATATTCCTTATGTGGTATTCAGCAAGTAAGCCAACCTTATTATTCTCAAAAACCGTATGGAAATAATTGAATAAAACAAAAATGACAAAATTACCCCTAATTAATATACTTGCACAACGGTTTTTCACATTTTTCAAGACTTTAAAAGGCTCAAAAAATTAAAATGAATATATCACAGTGTAGAGAATTTCCATACGAGCACAACAGTGAACAAATCACCCAAAACGGACATTCCACGCGCCCTCGCACATGCGGCAACCCAGTGACCGTTGACTAACGGTCAACGGCCAACCGTTAACCGTCAACAGTTGACCTGGTCAATGGTTGACCGGGTCGGGTTGACCCGGTCAAACCGAATCAAGTTGGGTCAACCCGGTCGTTGGCCGATGACGTCATTGCTACGTGGCAGCCGTATGGTGTGCCATGTGGGACTCTATGATTGGTGCAGCGGCGGCTGGGTAACATCATTGCTGACGTCACCTATGGCATTTAATGCACCAGGCGCGTGGGGTGCGTGGATCCTACGCGCCGCCGCGGTGCTTCCTTCAGGCAGCTCGTGGCGGCGCGTGCGGCTTCCTTTGGCCGCCGTCGACCCACCGTTTTGATCGTCTCGACGAGACGATCCAAAATATGCTTTCAAAATGAAATTTCAACATGCCAAAAATCACAAAATCAGGCAAAACCAGTACGTGCTAAAATCGAGCTACGGCGGTTCTGATACCAGCTGTTGGTCGTCAAATCGGCCGTCTATCGTCACCTACGACTCCTTAGGATCGCCGTAGTCAGATTCTAACAACTAAATAACCAAGGAATTGGGCTTACGTACCTGATTTTGCATTCATGGTCGTTCTGCGGCGAGTAAAACTGACGACACGGGCTTGGGACTTCCCCTCTATCACCCTTGATTTGCTCGGCAAGATGAGGCCGCCTTTCACTCGCTCTCTAATCCTTATGAGGAGATGATGGTGGTGGCTAGATGGAGAAAATGAGATTGAGGGCTAGAGGGGGGTGCCTAGCCCTATTTATAGAAGTCCAACTAGGCTCTCCCATCACGGGCCGGGCCGAACTCAGCCCACACTAGCCAGGCTCATATTCAGCCCATTAAGAAACTTTAAATCCTTTTTTTATTAAACTAATTCCATAGACGGTAAATTAATACTGTAAAACGGTCAATTACAATTTCAATTAAGGTAAGCCCACATTAGGAAAACTCTAACAAAATTTGCTCCGAATTCGTCGAGGTTCTAACAGCAAATAATAAACAAGTTAAATACTGAGTAAAGATGAAGAGATAGGGGCTGATCAGCCTTCAAATCAGGCTAACCAGCAGCTCAAGTCGCGGCTGCACAGAGTCGAATTCAGGGCTGATCGAATGCCGAGGCTGATTCAGAAGCAATGCTGGGACTGAACTGGCAGTGATGAGGCTGAGCTGAGGTCGAAGGCTGATCAGTGGCTGGTGGAGCACGTGGAGGAGCAAGGGTGGACAATGAGAGCTCAGCTGAATGAGGTCTCGGGACCGGGGAGGATTGTCTCAACCGGTTGGGGAGACGATCAAACTCCTTCAATTTCCCCCAACTTATTCTGAATTTCCAGCTCTTAGTGTTGCCGAAAATTATGAGATTGTCTCCAGTGATTTTTCTGAATTATAGCTCACCTTGTTTGCATGTGAAGTAAAGGTGTTTATATAGAGCTCAAACATACGAATCCTATTAGAAGTAGGAGTCGATATGGACCATCGGGTTAGGAATCCCAGCTAGAGTAGGATTCGTTGACAACAATTAGATAATAAACTTTGATCCCAAAAGAGTCCGGATCAGACGAAACTCTTTGTTATTTTCAGCTTAATAAAGATAGAGTTTCAATTTTTTAGGACTCTAATTTCAAGACAATTTTCTGAATTTATTCAATCCTTAAAGAGTCCAAATCCACCGAAACAACTTGCAATTTTCGGCCAACAGAGAGGGAAGATGATGATGGCCGAATGTGGCCTCCCTCGTGGGCTTATCATGACAACTCAGGCTTGAATTGGGCCTTAATTAATTAAAAGGGTAATTAATTAAAAGTATTTTCAATTAATTGAGCTAAAGGTGGGCCAAAATAAATTTGAAATTAGGTCCAATCCCACATAAAATTTTCGGCAATTTAATGCTTAGTTTAGCCAAAAATTATTTTTATTTTAAGTACATTCACACAAAATTTTGCGCTTAAATTAGGTTTTTTCCTTAAAAAAATATGCATTTAATTAAGCCTTTTTTTTCAGAAAATAATCATTTAACCAGCTCAATTAAGCTCAAAAATATGCTCGAGGGACTCAAATAATGTCACCCTTCCTTAGCCAAAAATTATGACGAACCTTAGTCTAGACTATCTGTCGAATTAAGCTCACCCCTGCATGGAATACAAATGATAATGCATGACTAACAAAAATTAAATATGCAATGTATAAAAAGTTATTTTTGTGAGAATTAATTCTCATTTTTATGCTATGAAAAAAGAAAAATCAAAATTTAAATTTCAATAGCAGTTGTCGAAGGTGACAATGATTGCAATTGCGGGAAGTGACAATGATCTCGTGGTGGTGATGGTTCATTGGAAAAGAGGGTTTGTTAGTTATTTGTAATTTTTTTTTATATCCAATCCTAGTTTATCTCATCCCCTCCCCTGGATTTCTAATCTGGCATTTTGTCTAGGTATATTCGGTTTGAAGGACGTTGCCAAACATCTAGTAGGATAATTTGTTATCCTATCAGGACCACCAAACACAGTCTCAAGGTTTAGAATAAGAAAATTAATATATTCCTTATCCAAACCTTGGACTTCACATAATCTGCCTCAATTACATAAAACATAAATCATGTCTGTAACCATAATAAAATAGCTTCTCAGCAGCAACAAGGAAAATTGTCAAAAAAACCTTAAACCTTTATATATGTTATCAATTCAGTCCTAAACCTTTCATTTTGCCAATTAATTCCATTTGCCAGTTTTAGCCGAAAATCGCTAATGTGGACACTGGCCATCTTACGTGACACTGCTGACGCTAATGTGAATAAATTTTAATAACATTTAATATTTTTCAATCTTTTTATTAATTGTTATTTTTTTCCTTTTTTTTTTTACTTTCCTACTTTCTCACTCTTTTTTTCATTTGTTTACTTTACTTTTTTTCTTTTTCCCTCTATCGGCTAATGTGGGCCATGTCAGCTTTGGGCAAGGGCCGACACTAAGCTACTAAGGGAAGCCCTGCCCTAGGTTGGCAAGGATAGCCCTTCGCTAGATCGAGCGAGGGTTGCCCTCGCCAGCCCAAGCGAGGGGCTAGCGAGGGACTCCCATGCCCGCCCAAGTGAGGGAGACCCTCTCTAGCCTAGGGTCGAGCATCCCTCACCCGAGGCTAGTGACCTCCATCTATTGTTAATGAAGCCTGGCAATGTTCGAACGAGGGGAAAAATGCAAAATGTGAAAGGAAAATATTTAAAAACTAAATTAAAATAAATAACTCGAAAAAATGTTATTAAAAATTATCCCCATTAGCACTGGTTGTACCACATAAGACGGTCGACGTTCATGTAAGCAATTTTTGGCCAAAATTAACTAGATTGACTCATTTGGCAAAACATGAAAAAATTTAAGACTCAATTAACAAAATTAAAAGTTTAAGATGAAATTGATAAAAGTGCAGTAGGTTTATTTTTTAAAAACAATTTTCCTACATCATCAGAGTGATGCTGCCTTTCTGATGTGTTCAATCGTATCATGTGACATCATTACCGATGCTCAAATCAGACGTCATATCCATTTTTAACTAATAGTTTACAATCACCAATGTCAATCCAACCTATAGCTGATCACATATCTACTTGTAAGTGATTTGAATGTCATGTTAAGATTGTATCATATCTTCGCCTCTCTTTTTGACAACATGTCCCCAATGCACTTGACCAGCACTCCCATGTTTCATACTAGAACAAACGACATTGAAAATGACTATGGAGATGGTAGCGAGTGCCTAGTGGAAACTCGATACTTTTTGGATGGAGAGATCGCTAAGAGGGAGCCAAATTCCGAGCCTATCAATATATTTAGTGAGACTCACCTCTACTCAAAACTTTAAGCTAATGAATTATGAGCCAATTAAGATATATTAACTGCTCTACACCACACCAATTTTCCGACATAGGATTTCTCCAACAAAACTCACACATGCAACATAACACTCGCATAAAATTTGGATGTTGAGTTATTTTTGTGTTGATTTTATTCTGTAATCTAAGATGCTTAGATTGTCTTTAAAACTTTATTTGTTAACAGAAACATGAGACTGATATTTCTCGTGTGTGTATATGCACACTCAAGAGAATAAGTGAAAAATCCATTGCTCATCAACGCAACACGTTCAAAACTGAGTTGCGTCAAGTTGATCAGAGCACGACAGGTGGTGATGCATACGGACCACGGAGCACGCCCTGTGCGATGTATCGATAAGCAGCCTCGGTGAAGTGAATCCCGTCCCAATTCACGAAAGCCAATGGGTTTCCGCACGCGGTTGAGCCAGGGAAACCACACACAGCTGATAAGTTGTAGTTGTACGGCCCGCCGCCTCCACAACAAGCTATTCGTGCCCCTCTGTAAAAACCTGCATAAAAAGCAACCTAAACAATCTTCGAGACCTCTATTTATGTTCTTATTTTCGAAAATGTGACAGGAAATGACTGTAACTATCTACATCAACTTTCGTATTACCATAGAGTTTTGGTGCGACGTAAAAGCGCATAGCCGGTCCGTAGTAATCGGCATAAATAATCCTGGCATGGGGAAACTTCTCCCGCAGCACTTGAAGCTCTCGCTTGAGGTGCTCATTGTGGTACTCGCTGAAGGCATTGTAAGCTTTGAGACACCCATTTGTAGGATCATAGTCCGACTGATTACTGCTCTGAACCAAAGCCAAATATATCACGGAGCAACCAATGGGGAAATTCCCGGGCACCACAAGATCTATCGCTCCTTCTTCAATAAGAATCTACACGACAGCAAATTCCAAATACAGAATAGGGTATGGAAAATCGACAAGAGTTGCTTAGTACGATGGAGGAAAAGAAGAATTTACTATTAGCTAAGCATGACAATTCTATGCAAAGCTTCTCCAGAATGATTTAACATACACGGGTCGCATTAACAATGGCTCCAACAACAAGAGGTACAATCGGTCGAATCTGATCAACAGTTGCACCGGCTAAGAACAGAGCGTTGTAATCGTTTCCGCCAATCTCCCCGACAAGAAATAGAGACTTCCTGAAGTGCTCGTCACAATCTGAAGACAGAAAAGAAAGTCAATGAACAAGAAACATAAACCTTCTTCTCCATAATAGAACAGCAGAGGAAGAAACTCGATTCCCTTTGTAGCTAGTTCTCAAGACAAGGTTCACCGTGTTTTGTGTGGCAAAGAGACGACTTGAACTTCTTGAACCAACCGAGCTGAACGTTCAGTGAGGCGTTGGTCCATAGTCCAATGTTACGAGCATAGAAAAATTCAGGCTCAAGTGCGGTAGCGCCAGCCACTGCAAAGTTGACTCCGTTGTCAGCGACGTGAGAGCCATTTGCTACTCCTAGATATGGGGGTAGATAGGGTAGCTTGAAGGCCTCCGCTGCATTGGCGATTCACGTATCATTTAGTAAATCAATGCACGCTTAAGGTGAATTGAATTTTGCTAATCATTTAGTAAATCAATTTAATTTTTTTAAAAAATTCTAGTATAGCATTGCTCATTCTGAGAAAAAAAAAATTATATTAAATATGAAAGCGGGGTAAATTTAGACCTCAATAGTTGCGCCACAAGTTGAAATCCCATGCATTATCATCTTTTTTTATGGATGGACACTATGAATCGACCCGTATGACATGTAAAGATGTGATAGATTTTGATTTAATTATAACACATTGTTTTTAATAACGAAGACCATGATGTAAGACAAAGGAGATTAGTTAAGTATTTACCTAATCGAAAATGGTCAGTAGTTAGTTAGCTTCCTTAATAAAAAAAATAAAAGAAAAATTATTTCGTTCATTCCTCACTCAGGAGTTCATTTTTCGCCTATAGGCTGAGATGTGAATGGTCTAATCGATATCAGAGAAGATTATTATTCCTAATTAATTATATGAAAACAAATAACAAACAACGGACAAACTAAAAATCCAAAAAGTCCCCGTTTATCTAATCTGTGAACAAAATAACCGTGATGAATCTATTTGCAAACCTGTGGAACGCAGGAAATTCCAACTTCTTCTGTTAAAAGCAAAAAATATCTTTCGTTAGAATGGTTCTAAGCAAAATCTTCTTGTTGAATTAGCCTATCAACTTAGTGAACTTCAGACATTATAAAGGTTCTTTCGAGTTATTTGAGTCTTTTCATGCGAGTGTGATTGTCAAACATGTGAGTCGTCTTATCAAATGATAAGTGTACTTCTTACTGAGGCAAAGGATAAACTCTATACTTCAATAAACCATACGATTAATTTGGTGAAAAATCATAGGCAACACAAAATGTGGCTATATGATATGGTCTCCTCAGAGGCAAAAAGGAAAAAGAAAAAGAAAAAGAAAAAGAGAGAACCTTAGAAAGACAAACACACAGAAGATATAGAGAGCCGAATACCTATGAAATCAACTATAAGACGCCCATCAGAGAAACGGCCGGTTGGATGCTTGAAGAAAGTCTCACCGTAAGGTAGCTTGCCGACAACTGGATATGCCGGTGCACCCATGAGGAGATAGTTCCCGGTGTCACTTATTGAGTTACCGAAGTTGATAATCGACTCATAGCAATGAAGGGTTATTGGCGATACCATTTTCAACGCGAAGCACCAAAGCAAGAGGGACATTACCTTAATCATCATGGCAGATTTTCGTGTGGAGGAATGATGAAGTGCAATATGAATGTTCAAATGTTGAAGGAGATTTTGCTCTGGCTCTAGTATTAATATGATGCTACTTGCAACCTCAGGGGCTCAACGACTGGTGTTGAGAAATGAGCTATTGAGCAGGTTAATGGAGGGCAGTTTGCAAGACAACATTGCTTCCTCTAGTAAGTATCTCATGGGATGGAGGGTGGGCAATGTTAACGTGCACGTATTGGGTGTTCTTTAAACTACACTAAATAACCAAGGTGGAGTGTACAAATCCATACCACCTTTTTGTGGTAAATTCACCTTTCATTGCTTCACCAAATGAAATAAAGGATGACTACTCCCAAAACAAGCTAAGAACCAACGGTTGATATTGCCACTTCATGTTCTGATACCTTACGTTTCTTTTCTTAAGGACTTACTTATAAAGATATACAGGGTCACGAGTTGGAGTCCTGATATTTCTTTTCTTAAATGAAATAAAGCATGTCTATGTGTGGCCATGTTCAATCCTGTATTTCATGTGTAAGGTCTGAGTTACATGCGCAAAAGAGGGAGAAATTGGATTACGTGGTACAACCAGTCATTATTTTTCATGAAATAAATTTCTAAATTTTGGAATTAAATTCTAAACCTTTGCTGAAAATTCTAACATAGTTTTTTAGGCTAATTTCCACCGAAAATTATTGACATGGACGTGTGCCACATAGGGTGGTCTGCCATTATTGAACCGTCATGTTAGCTATTTTCAATGAAAATTGATCAGAAGGACTACATGAAAATTTTGGGTAAATTTTTAGAATTAACTTGGCAAAATTAAAAAGTTTAGGACTGAATAATCACCCATATAATAAGTTTAGGATTGTTTGGGTAATTTTTTTCAAAAAGTGTTGAAGCAATATGCTATGTTCATAATGTTGGTCAGTTTTTCTGATAATTAAACTTTTTGAAAGGGAAGATAATGACACACTACTTGTAAATGCTTCTTAACCATTGGTTTATCTATTTTTGACATCATATGTGTCCATATCTCATAGACCCACAAATCGAAGCAAAGATCTCACTCCCTCCAACATAGACCTCTTATATGTAACAAGGTGATTGGTTGTGCCTATGAAGGATCAGCCTGACCTTTTTCTGCTGCTTACACCTATCTCGTGGTTCTCCTTAAAGAAGGATCGTTGAATAAGCATGAGAGTGACACATAGCCTAACTTAATATATGTACTCTTTCATTTACCAGCCAATGGTCTGTCTTCTTAAGGACATTTTTTGAAGCATATTTGAATTTTTAGCTAATGGAAAAAATATAATCACACAATATGAAGAGAGAGTTGAAGATTTAAACATTGCTCAATGAGTTTTCTTATTAGAGAGAGATGATTCAAACTTCGAATTCGAAATGTATTAGAGGTGAGTAGAATTATTCTTTGACACATTTGTCCATGATAAAATGTTTATAAAATAACTAACTGAGGTTTTCTTTGCTTGATATATTGCACGGTTTAATTTTGGATACAATGATGAGCTCAAGTAACTAACCTGTATCATATAAATTGTGATCCAGATGTCCTGAGCTATCATCCAAAGGAAATAAAAATTGTGATGACAATAGTTTTAACTTAATTAAAGAAAATAATTATCTAAATTAAATTGGTCGGCTATGGCATGATTCATGCATGACTTTTAAAATTCAGTGATTGCTTCACCTTCTCATTTACTCAACCCATTGGTAATTATATCATTTAATCCAAGAAAGGGAAAGGCAAAAACACCCTTCAACACTATTGAAGGCCCTTCCTGAGAATCAAACAATTTCACAATAAGGGGAGCGAGGGCGAGAGACAAATGCCAGATGGAGCAAATATTACGACTGAGAGGTTCTATCCGGTAATTTAGAGAAAGTGAGAGGAATGAAAATCCAGGTCGGAAATTGAAAAGATATACAACATTTAAGGCTCCGTTCGTTTTTGCGAAAAATGTGATGGTTTTTGGAAATTGTCTTTTGGGGAGTCAATTTTTAGGAAAATGACAATATTTTTCGATGTTTGGTTGAAACCTGTAAATGAACTGGAAACTATTTTATGTTGTCTCATAAAGAAAATATTATCCACCATTTGGTTTTTTGGATTGTCTTTTGGTTGGAAATTGGTCACATGTACCTGGCAATCCTACGTGATACAACCAATGCTAATGTAAAAGTATTTTGTAATATTTCATTACTCTAATAGTCAGAACACGTTTTCTGTCAGCTTGTCTTCATCGAACTTTTACCTTTGTTATATAGCACGTAAATCTTACAAATGATGGGGATTGTATCCCCTTTACATGACCTTGTTTTAATTAAATTTTCTCCCTTTAATTAGTTCTTTGACATGTCAAAGATCTTACGAATATCAGGAAGAATATTCAGATACCGAATGATCTAAGAGACGTAGAGTTACATCCTTAGATCATGAGGATGAGTGATTCTTCCAATCAATCTTTGTTGTATTAGGAAAACAGCCAATCAAGCGCCAATCTCATGAACTAATGAGTCTAACTTGCTCATATCCTCAAGAATAGACTTCCGAGTTATTAGTAAGGTTGACATAAGGACCTATTACTTAAGGTTTTTGCTACTACGGTCACAATGCTCACATGATAACTAATAGACATATTATAATCCTTAAGAAATAATAACCATCTGTTCTGCCTTAAGTTTACTTTTTCTCTAGTAAAATATTCTTCAAAACTCTTGTGATCCGTAAAGACTCCACACAAGTGATGTGGTCATATTTTTATGGAAAATACAATTGCCATTAACTCTAGATCCTAAGTGAGGTAACTCTTCTCATACAATTTCAATCGTGTAGAAGCCCGAGCCCCAACTTTATTAGTTTGCATCACTAATTAATTATGAAATTCCTCTGTTTGTCCAAATCCACCAAATCCTTAAACAAATCCATCAAAATTTATTGCTTCGGATTCTTCGAGTCTAAAAAGTCACATCAGCATAGCACTCTAGCATCCAAGCAATATCTTCCCTTTCTTTTTCAAATTCTATAAAATCTTAAATAGAATCTAATGTTTACGTAGTTATAAATTATAATATCTGTACAACAATTTTTTTTCCAATATCATAAATTTCATTATCATTTGTTGGCACTTCTAATTTGATCCGCAAGATACCCATCCAAACAAGATAAATGTATAATCAACAAAACTTGAATTTCACTGGAAAATATGTTCACTAGAAGTCCTAAAACTTATCACCAAAGTGTAATTGGGTTCTAAAACTTTTAGAAAGTGTAATCAAGTCTTAAAACATGTCAAATTGATGCAATCAAATTCTCCCATTAACTCTGTCCAATTCGAATAATGGAAAATGCAGAAGTGGCTTTTTATTACTTTCTCTCTCCTATTTGGCGCTGAGATGGCCTAAACCAGAAGTTAAGTCCAAAATGATGTCATTTTGGTTCAAATTTTATTTTTAATATAATTATTAGTTAAATTAAACCTAGAAAAAGGAGATGCAAAGCCAGCAAGGGCCCCTGTTGGCCCTAGCCGCTATCGCCCCCACCATTGCCAAAAGGATCGGAGATGGTGTGGCGAGGGTCAGTCGGAGATGCCAGGCCCCAGCCAATGGTTAGCAACCTAGGCAAACGATAGGCAAGGGCCTGTAGGCCCCCGCCTAATTGCAGTCCTCACCTAGATCAGGTGAGGGTCGCTAACCCTCGCTCAGACTAGGTTGAGGGTTGCCGCCTAGCCCCCACTCTAGCCAAAGGCAACCGACAGTCGGG
Organism: Psidium friedrichsthalianum; assembly: GCA_019149425.1. Taxonomy (NCBI): domain Eukaryota; kingdom Viridiplantae; phylum Streptophyta; class Magnoliopsida; order Myrtales; family Myrtaceae; genus Psidium; species Psidium friedrichsthalianum. The sequence continues at coordinate 13,207 of JAGVVM010019768.1, forward strand.
TCTAAGCAAGAGCCAATGACCCTCGCCTGATTTAGGGGAGGGTCGTGATCCTTGCCCAATCTAGGCGATGGCCCTTGCCTATCGTCAACTAGGGTCGCCGGCCACTAGTTGAGGCCTGGCGACCCTGGTCGACCCTCGCCAGCC